>JANHGO010004443.1:0-24970 GCA_024606505.1 Aquila spilogaster | reverse complement strand
TGGGGCGTGGGTCCGTGGGCCCCTCGCCCCATTAGTCACGGAACCGGGCCGAATCGGCCCATAAACCGGTGACAAGACCTTAACCCTTTTAGAACAAAAATCAAGTACCTGTTCAATGAGCAACACTGAGACAATGGAGAATCAAGTTGAAGATCTATGTGAAATGTATGCAATTACATATTGTACTTCCTCAGATACCATTTTTAGAACCAGAAATGCCATTTCTCACAGAACGCTAGGTTTCAGTATGCGTAGGCCGCATCTTCATTTTTATGTTGAGACATCTATGCACAAGAGGCACTAAGAATCAAACTCAAAATTTTGTCCATGAGTATTTGAGGAGAAAATGTCAGTCCACATCTCCTAAAGGCAGATGCTAGTTTGAGCATATTTTATCCTTCCAGTTTAGCTCAAACTGCAATCTAGAAAGACAAAACTTTATGTACTATGGGGAGGGAAGAAAATAAACTTTTTTTTTCAGAAGGGAAATCAATTTTTTATGTGGGTAGATAGTGATAGCACAAGGTGGTATGATTCTAAACTAAAAGAGGGAAGATTTAGATTAGGTGTCGGGGGAAATTTTTCACTGAGAGGGCAGTGAGGCACTGGCACAGGCTGCCCAGAGAAGTTGTGGATGCTCCTCCCCTGAAGGTATTCAAGGCCACATTGGATGGGACCCTGAGCAGACTGATCCAGTGTGCAATTTAGTGATTGGCAATCCTGTCCACACCATGAGTGCTGGAACTAGATGATCTCTGAGGTCCCTTTTAACATAAGTCACTCTAAGATTCTACAAAAAGAAAGAACAAAGAGGGGAGCAAAGAAGTACAAACATCTAGAAGAACTCTGATTCCTAATACGAAAGTTTTTTCTCTCTTAATGTTATAGCATCCCTGAATTTATTTTTAATTCTGAAGTGTACAGGATATTGTTTGGAATCACTAAAACAACAGAGGCAGCACTTGTTAATGCAACACCAATCCTCTCATGCCACTTGTAGCTCTTCAGCCATGTCCTTCCCTCAGAGGGCTCAAAACTTGCCTGTCTTTGGCTACAGCTGTCTCTCTATAGAAATTAACCAACTGATTAACAGTTTGTACAAGGGCTTTATGTGCATTAGTCAAAATGAAACATTCCCTTGGAGAGAGAGGCATCTACGGATATAGAGCTTATCTGAAAAAGTCAGCTGCTCTGGTAAGGAGCCTTGAAAAGGACATGGTGAAAAAGGACACAGCAAGAGAACTGGTATATATTTATGGTCCTGCGACCTTAAATGCATAAGGATATATATATATACATTTATGTTTGTATCACATCATATTTGAGGAAATGTGAAAGATACATTAATACAGTGAAAGAATTCTTGCTTTTTAAATCCAGGTTATACAATGCTCATCACTGGAACAATAAATTTATGGCAACTAAGAGTAAAGCTTAACTGATTTTTGTTTTGTTTTTTCATGGAAGCAATGCAATGTGAAAAACTGTTTAATAGTTTACACAATAATAATGTAATGAAACACGCTTAATAGGGCCTCTGTTTAAAAAACATGTTGATAAATTGTTCTAAAAACATGTTGATAAATTGTTCTAAATAGAGGTCAAAATATTACCTGTACAGTAACTGCGGGATCTGCCCTGCATTAACATCTGTACCATTATTTGATTTCTTGGAACTCTTAAACTGAAAGACAACACTGAAAGAAAAAAAAATAAACAGAGAAAACAATTATTCAAGTAATATGAAATCTCCTCTTCTGCATTAATACAGAAAAAAAAAAATACCCATCATCTGTAGTAATAGAGGCCTGTCCATGAGATCCACAGTCACTGCTAGGTCCTGACACTCTTGCCCAGGCTACATACCACCAGCCAGCTTGTAGGAGTACTGGTTCATCAAACATCATTGCATATTTTTCTCTAAGAGAAGTAAATTTAAAGAAAAGGTATATCTGAATTAGTTTATAGATTAATCTTTAACAAATTATACTCTGTTTATAAGAGAAAATTGAAAATCAATAAGAAGTTTTTAATCTTAAGTATCTATTTATATTTGACATTTAAAATATTTTGTTGAAAAACATAGTAAATTTTATTTTTTTGTTTTAAATTCAGAAGGACTTGCAAATTTTTAAGTTTAGCATAGTCTCACATTTTTACACAGTTATTAAATGTTCAGTTAGAAAGATAAGGTTAACTTAAAATGTACAATAATCTAGTTATATACATTTCATAATACTAGAAGTAAGATATTCATTATAATTCTAAAATTCATTTTCAGAAAATTACATGTAGATTTTTTGTTAAGTGAAAATAATGTAGGCATAGATTCTCAGGTATTACTCATGAACACTTAAGAAAGCATTAAAACATCTATTTAGGGGATCTTGATTCATAAGAATTAAAAGAATTAGTTATGGATGATTTCAGTGGTAAATTCTTTCATATCAGGGAATGTAAATGCAGGCTAAACAAAAGCCAATCCATTCCATAAGCACACAAACTTTAAAGTAATAACTGCTTCTTTCCTTAGTGTGCTGAAGCACAGTAACCTCTCTCTTGGTTACAATAATTTTATATTGCAGAAAGTTTAATGATAAGTTGTTTAATACAAATATCCATTTGTATCCTTTTAATATGAGTACGTAAAAGAGCTGCTGCAGCTTTTTATCTCGGTGAGGTACCTGGCATTTTGCTACTTATAATTAAGTAAAAGAAAAAAGCGTTGTCTAAAGTTGTAGTTTCCAGGCTACAAATGCTATTAAAGTTGATCACCTCAGTCAATATATAAATGATTTTAAAAAGTGTATGAAGGAAAAACAAAAGATCAAATAGGTAAAAGTAAGTAAAGAAACATCTTACCTAGCAGCACAATCATATGCTAAGACATCTGTTTCAGCAAGAAGGTCACCATCAGTCTCATGGTCTCCCCCATCTGGACCCAATTCAAACAACTGGTAGAGTAACAAAAAAAAAAAATATATATATCTCAGCTGTTAGAAACCTCATAATACCACTTACTTCTTGTCTGTTATTCTGTAAACTGTCTACTACTACCCTTCCCCCTTCCAAAAAGCAATTGCTAATTTCCATCACCAATAGGCAAACTTGCACCTGGAACTCATGATTTTGTAATGTCATGAACTATTAAAAAACAGCAATTTACATTGTCTTCCCAGTCTTATGCCTATATATATTCTGATTTTAAGTGTAGAAACTACCTAAATCTTGCAGAAAGGCTGAATACAGAGCATCTAAAAAAGGCAAAAAAGTTGCAGGTTTTTTTTACCATAGATTGAAATGTACTGGAGACACATTCAACTCATCTGGAAAGGGGTAGGTTGACTGTTATTGATTAAGTCAGTAATGTCATAAACAGTACATGAGTACAACAACAAAAAAAAAAGGTACCTTTTACAAAAGAATGTGGGCTTCTTAGTTAAAAATCACTTCACAAAAATGACAACAGTAACATGTTTCTTATATACAGACTTTACACAAATCTCATACAGCTGTTACCTCTTTCCTTTAAAACATTTTTCAAGGCATTTCTGAAATTCCTATTAAATGCAGGAACATTTATCAGAAATAAAATTCCTCTAATAATCACACTGTCTTTACATGAATTTCTTTATTCAAAGCCAGATTTATTTATTTATTTAAATCAGTACACATGCTCCAGCCCTAACCATCTTTGTATGGCACAAAGTAAATGTAAGTTAAGTATGTTTGGTGCCACTTCAGTTTCCTCTCAATTGAAAAATCCCAGCTGAGAAGCCATCCTGAGATCAGTCTGAGAAAGATATGGCAAAGAGATGGTGAGAAGCAACAGTTCAGCTGGTACTGAAGGAATTCCAGCCACTAAAAAAGCATTATTTTGTTTTTGAGAGGCAGTATTCCATGAATCCTGACACAGGATGTTTTTCTAATCAGATAACGCAAAAAGTATGGAAATTTTCTGAGCTTTGCGCATATAGATCACAGAAACATTCTACCTACAGCCATATCAGCTCCTGGGACCAATAAGATGGCATAGCAGTTAGTGAAGATAAGAACAAGCCAAATCTTGACAATTAAAAATAATAATTCTCAGTTATCTACCTTATCCACCCGACCTGCATAAATGTCATTACTTCTCACTAAGAAGCCTGGTTTCAGTTGTATGACTAATGCTTTCAATATATAGTAAACTAATTCATCAAGAAATAAAATGAATGATGTTTTCAGGTGGGATGTTTAAAGTTCTGAGACAAAAAAAATGTTTAAAACAAAACCAAAAAGCTTACCTTTATTTTAGCAGTGTATTCACCCCTACCTCCAAAGAGACCAAGACCCCCTAATAAAATATCTGTATCAGCACAGAAACGGATAGCTTCTACTGAGTGGGCTGAATAACCCCAGCCACCTCCATGACCTAAAGAAAAAACACAAGAAAAAAAAGATTAAAAGTACAGTTAACCTGTCCTAGCCTTTTATTCCACAAACTTGATTAATTTTTGCTATAAAATGTTATTGTGTACGTACTTTCAAATCTGTTAACAACACTATAGTCTTCTTTAGAATAAACTTTCATTACTGCTTGAGTCTCTTCTTCTGTATTTGCTATACCCATCTTTAAGTCCTGCATAGCAGCCAAAGTATCAAGACAACCTACAAGAAAGCAAAATCGAGAAATGCTCAAAACTTCTTACTGTAGATTGCAATCCGTGAAATGGAAATTAATACTAGTTAAAAAGATCAAAGCAACCTAACTACTTTGTCTCTAAACCACGCAGAGGCTACTACTGCATATTGTTTAAACTTTGATTAGGTTAGGGGTCAGTGATACAGAATCTAAAAATTTGTTGTAGATTAACTTCATTTAGTTTTTTCATTTTCTTTTTAGAATAATCAAGAAACATGAACGTAGTTGTAAGTAAATGGCCAACAACACTCTCACTGTTTAACTATTTATTTTACTTTTACTTCCCATATTAACCAGGAAGAGTTGATGTAGCAACTTAATAATGGGCAGATCTGAGAGTCCTCATAAAAAACTTATTAATATGGCCAAAGATAACTATTTTCATTAAAATTAATGAATGTTAGGCTGATGATAAGTGTTATGAGCAATGGTGAAATATTAAAAAAAAATTCAACCCTACTGAAGTCAAAAAGCTGCTAGATTACAATTAATTTACACATTAAGTAATGTGTCTATTTCACCTAAGCTTTTGACTTATCAGTTATAAATGTGTACCTAGAATGTGCAAAGCTGCATGAGATCTGGTGGTTAGAGCTTTGGAACCTGTTGGCAGAGCAAGTTCTGGACTCAAAATACTACACCGGGATTGCATGTCTGGAGCTGAGGGAAGTCTGGAATCAGCAACTACGGCATTGTAACTCCACAGCTCCCTAACATTTGGTCGAAACCTAGAGTAAGAGAAAACAGAGTAAAACCTACTTAAAAACTGATAATTAAATTTTGTAAGCTATTTAATGTGAAATGTAGATCTGCTCATACAAACTCTTAAAAGTGAACATCATTACATCAAATAGATACAAACTTTACTAGCATAACACACCAACAAATGGAGAGACAAAATTCTTATTGTGATTTAAGACAAACGATCATATTATGGGTTTACGGATATCAGAAAATGGACATTTTTCAAGCCTCATAAACGTTAAAATGGTATAGTCTATTAAGAAGCATGAATTAATTAGCAAAGTACTTTAGACATAATGGCAGATGTGCCCAAGAAAGATAAAGGTACCAACTACAAAGGTACTCCCTTTTAAGTAAGTTTAAAAAGATCTTGAGAAATCCAACATACTTTGGACTTTTTAAATGGATAACACTGCAACTTTTTACAGGATTATAGAAAACAGCACGAACAAGAGAAAGCAAAGACTTATAATATTACAGATTAATGTGCAGAATATCTTCGATATCACTATGTAAAAGGAAAAAACAGAAGATATATGCTGACGTATGAGAGGAAAATACATTTTCACTCATTATGTTGTAGCTAAAACCCAAAAGGAACTAAGATAGTATAAGCAACTGAGAAGGAAATAGTCTTAATTAAAGATGTTACAGGATACCATATGTATTCTTGCACCTGGGTCAAAGCAAACCCCATTACCAATACAAACGGGGGTGAAAGGATTGAGCCCAGCCCTGCCAAAAAATGACCTGGGGGTAATGGTGGATGGCAAGCTGGACATGAACCAGCAATGTGCCCCCACAGCCCAGAAAGTCAACCGTATCCTGGGCTACATTGAAAGAAGCATGGCCAGCAGGTCGAGGGAGGTGATCCTGCCCCTCTACTCTGCACTGGTGAGGCTTCACCTGGAGTACAGCATCCAGATGTGGAGTCCTCAGTAGAGGAGAGACATAGACCTGTTGGAGCATGTCCAGAGGAGGACCATAGAAATGATCCATGGAATGGAACACCTCTCCTATGAGGACAGGTTGAAAGAGTTGGGGCTGTTCAGCCTGGAGAAGGCTGCAAGTTGACTAATAGCAGCCTTTCAGTATCTAAAGGGGAGCTACAGCCAAGGGGACAGACTCTTTAGCAGTATCCGTGGTGACAGAACAAGGGTAAATGGTTTCAAGCTCAAAGAGGGTAGAATTAGGTTGGATATAAGGAAAAAGTCTTCTACAGTGAGGGTGGTGAAATACTGGAATAGGCTGCATAGTGATGTGGTTGATGCCCTGTCCCTGGAGACTTTCAAGGCAAGGCTGAATCAGGCCCTGGGCAATCTGATGTAGCTGTGGTGTCCCTGTTCATTGCAGAGGAGCTGGACTAGATCACCTTTAAAGGTCCCTTTCAACTCTAAGGATTCTATGAATCTATGATTCTATTCAGGATTTAAACAATTAAGCAATATGTAAGTTTATATATGTACATAGATGCATATAAAGACATAAAATGATTTAATCACTTCAATTACAATATTAACTTAAAAAATACAGAACTGTGAAGAAAATCTTCAAAATTCTTCAGTCAAGAATGTTGTCTCTGTACAGAGAAAGTGGCCCCTTCATTTAAATAGGCATGAATAAAAATGGCTATTAATAATAATAAATATATCAAATATTTCACAACTAATGAGCATATTTATTAATGTCTCTTCTTGAGATTGCTTTAGTATTTTCTATTAAACAAGCATGGAATGTAACACAGAAATAAGTCTGCAACCAGAGACTTCAAGAATCTATTATTCACAGTTAAGTCCTTAAGTCTTAGATTTAGTTCTGAAGTCCCCAAATTTTTGCAAGACAATAGAACAACACCTCAATCCACAGTTACCCATAATTTCTTATATTCTTCTAGTAAGTTACTTTCTTATAATGTGAAATGTGAGTTTGAGCTTTATCCAGATGAACAACCAATATCATTTTACATTAAGTTGAGTGTTATCACCTGCCTTTTTCTCCCCTGAAATGTGATGCTTTCCCACGGCCAGGAATAATTCCAGTATTCACAAACCAAGTCTTTTGTTCCATGACCAAGAGTTGTTATGGAAAGTAGGTGCTACTCTTCCTTATTTCAATTTTCAGCATAATTTAAGTGAGAAAGGATGCCTAGATTATTAACCTCAAACAATTCTAGGGATGTGCATGATGCAGGACTGCAGTCACTTGGGGAATTTCAGAGGTCTTGAAGAATTATCCCCAGCAAATATGCATGCTTCAGTGACTATTCAGTGGTTCAGTGGCTATTAAATTCTCAAGCCTTGATCCTGGATAAAGACATCCGAAGTAGAATGCAGGTTGCCTACATACACAATGATCTTTTAAAGACATAATTCTACATGATAATATCAGATAATGCAGACTAACTGGTTTCCTGCTTTCCTCCAACTCCAAGAGACTACTCTGTCACGTGTTACCAGAGGCGTTTTCACGGGGACTCGGGTTGTGAGGTGGAAGGTCCCTCCCCATGGCGCGTGCCATTGGCTGACCTTGACTGAACAGGCAGTGCTGGCTGCCTGCAGCTGTGGAACACGTGTTAACCCCTTACATGGACCCCGGATACGCGTGGACAGTATGTGTACTATGGCGATTGGCCAGGAGCAGCTCACGCGAGTTTTAGTAATGTATAAGCAATAGATAAGAAATACTATATAGGTCACTGGTTGTTTTTCAAATAAGGCCATTTTTTTCCCTTTTCTGCACCACCTGCGGTATCCATCACATTGATGCAGTACAACAGTCATGTCCAACTTTTCCAGTGAGTCTGAACATCATCCACCACTTGCACACAGTTCAACTCTAACTCCCAAATTCTGGCCAACATAGTTTTAAAATAAGTTTTTATAGAAGTATTTGAGATTATGATTATGTTTTGGAACAAGTGTTTATGATCTACACCCACTGAATGCAACCACTCCCAAAGACAACCATAACTTGAATGCCTAAGCTATCTATGTAAGTATCTTCATTTTGACCTCTCAAAATGTCAGAGGTAAGAAGAATAGTATTACTCTACCCTTTCTCTTATTCAGATCTTAATCATTAATGCTTGAGGTAAAAGCTAAGATGAAATGAAGCTGTGATCTCAAGAAATTAGTCAATAAAATGTTAAATACATGGAAGAAAGGGAAGAATAAAAAAAAAATGAGTAGATTGGGGTCCCCATTATACTTGAATGAAAATGATGCAAAAAAAGAACATAAATCCAAAAATTCAGGTGAGAGCCTGTTTTGTGCTTAGTTGAATGTATCATCCAAAAAAAGTTAAATAAGACGCATGTAAGAATAAAAATTACGTTTTGTTTACTAGGTAGACAAACATAATCAAATCTCCAGCCTTCCAAAATACTTTTTACAGCACTTTTATACTTTGACTATTAGAGCTATAATCCACACTTGCCTCCAAATAACATCATAGACAGGATCCAGACACACACCAGAACCTTGAAGGTCTTCCTGCTCAGAGTCATTGAATGTTTTGCAACTGCCATCTACTTTGTTTATCAGAAGACACTTAAAAGGAGGAGGTTCTGATATTGAAGCTGGTACCAAACCTAGATCCGGGAGCAAAAGGAGAAAGAACAAAAAAAGACTCCACTAATTACACATCATATTCTATGCACGAAGCATTAATACACATATTAGTGAAGAAGAAATAGTACTATAGCAAAAAACGAAACCATAGTAAGATTTCAAGAAAACCCATGAAGTGCAAAAAAATCCACAGACTTTTACATTCTCCTTTTTAATAAAATTAGTTATCTAAAGGAGCTAGCGTCACCATTTGCATTATAACTAGAAAGTAAAAATATTTTAATTCCCTCCATTCACTATTTCATCTTGTTACTCCTCTACTGTTTGCATGACTGAATATGATCTTTCTCCAAAAATTCTGTAAGCATGTAAAATATTCTAGGAGAGTTCTTGCCTATTATATGCCTGCTTGCAAATATCTCTGATGTAGCAAGCACGTGAGAATTAATGAGAGCTTCATCAATCCGGAGGAAAGTCTGGTCTCCACTTGCTCCAATCCATGTTGCTTTGCGCCCATATTTAGAACCAATATTAGGCATAGGTGCTGGTTTCGCGTTCCAGTAGGGCATATCCAGAATTGGTCTACCAAGCTGGCCTTTCTATAGAGAGAATGCAAGAATTAGTACTTAATAGTGAGTTCCAAAGAACAGTTTCAGCATAAAAATTATCAGTCACCTGGAAGAGAGAGTTTACTGAAAAAGTACCTTCAGAAAATAATGACTACTCTAAGAAAAGCTCTATACATTTAAATACAAGTTTTTGACAAATGCCTTCTTCCTTTTTCAGTTAGGTTTTTCAGTTATTTAATGAGAAGACAATCAATAAAGACCAGAATTTTGGTCCAGTTTTTAAAATTTACATTTGTGTTATTTTTGAAGAGAATGTACTGTTTACCTAAAAAAAACATCAGAAATTTGTCAAAGCCAAACCAAGAATGAAAAACAACTATGTTTGTTTGTTTGTCATTTGAAACAGAAACTTTGTGCTATAAGAGAATACATCAGTCTGTATATAAGCAAAATTAGTGAAGACATTTACAAGTAATGTGCTTGAGCTTTCCTGAATTTATAAGACTCTCAATGAACTTTCAAGCACAGCAGCATAAAGAGCAGACATAGAACAAGTAGTCCAAATATGGCCTCAAACCTTTTTTTTTTGTTTCTGAGTGACTATTTATTTATTCACTAACAGAAAAAGAACCAACAGACAGGTTTTTAAATCCTATTTCTCAAAGTGAATTGGGCTTTTCAGGAGTAGCCAACAAAGCTTAAATTTTTAATACCCAAGTTACTTTTGACAAAGAAAAAAGCTATAACAACAGAGCTTGAAAACTAACAAATATTAACTAATGTAAGTGCCATTTTAGGGCATAGTTTTAATTAAAAATGGTATTTTCAACTTTAAATTTTAAGTCCTCATTTTTTTCTAATTTTCTGTAAAGCAACAGATTTCAATAGATGACACTTTTGTTGTGTTTGGCAGTAGATAGTTGTAAAAACATAAAAATTCAATGTCTATACTGTAGTTGTAATGAAAAGGACATTAGGAGGAAAGCACCAAAAACAATTACCCTGGAGAGACTGTAGTGAGGGAACATTTGCAAGGACAAGGAGACAAAGTTCTGAAGTAAGGATGAAGGGGAATTAAACAAAGTTAAAGTGCTTATTCAGTGAATACACACAATGATTTAAAAGGACATGAGGAGTACATGCCAGATGCTTACAAAAGAAAAGTACCAGAGTTATGCAGCGTCATACTGGGCCTTAATTTCTCCTTAAATGAAACTCATTGTCATTTCTGTGAAAGAAAAGATGACCCTGATATTTTTCTAACTAATGCAGGTAATAAAATATGCAAAAGATTTTTGTTTGCAATGGACCTTGTGACAATAAAGTTTGAGAGAACTGGTCCATCTTATGAAGCAACTCAACTTTAAATAACAACATTCTACAGAATATAAAAATATCAATAGTAACTGGCACCACGCTTTTCTAATTGCATCAACATTAGAGGCCCCATTTTCAAACATGACACAAATAGAAAAACATGCAGCATCCATGAGTTGTTCAGTGCATGCAAATATAAGCAAACAGTTCTGAAAGGTCTTTGAACAATACATTGATTATAAGCTTATTTCCATAAGTAAACATTATTATTTCCTTACTGAGAAACTTCCAAATGTGAAAACTTGGCCATCCATTAAGAGAATAGCTGTATGGTTGCTTCCAGCAGTAACTTGCGTACTAGGACCTGGTAATGCTTGCACCAAAGTAGGGCATCCCCTATATCAAAATAAATTGATTTTGTTTCAATACATGATTACTCAACTTTTAGTATATTAGCATTACTAGGATTTCACCAACTAAAATATATTCACTATGTTCACACACCACATGGTACCAAAAATCAAGCAACAAATTACTTATTAAATGAACAGGATCTTGAGAAAGCATACCAGTTTATGCCCTCTTGATACAAGGAACCAGATCAGGTATTGTTTTTAATTAAACGCAGGAATAGAAATGGTTAATCTATATTATTGCAGGATTACATTAATATTACTGTAGTTAGGGTAATATGTATGTGTGTACAGGTATATAAAATACACAGCAAAGAATTGTAGCATTAAAAAAATACTGTAGTGAGGATATGATATTGGTTAAACAATTAACAAAACTGTTTGATTTATGAAACAAAGCCATATGTGGTTGGTACTCTAGTACAATTATCAGAAACAATACTGCTATGGCCCTCCTGAGATAGAGAATTATAAAACAAAGAGAAAGTCTACCCACCTCCAGCAACTTTTTAATGGAGAGTAAGTCATTAAAAAACTGCTCTTCATCAAACTCATAGACTTGAGAAAGAACAATTCTCTCCAAACTCTTTTGCAGAAGAAAGATCTGGACAAGTCTACTAATTGTGCCTCTCAAATATGGACAGGTATAAGAAAATCAATTTCCCATTTCAATAAAATGAAGGAAAAAAAAAATCAGTAGTACAAGCAAGAAACAAGAAAGAAAAATAGCACTGATTACTTAGAATAGAAACAGAAGAAAAGACAAAAGAATGAATTATGAGATACAATTTTTATCTAAGCCACAATAAAATGGATGCAAAGGAGCCTGGAAGAATTGTATCAGAATTTGAGAACCATAACGAACGTCTACCTGTACATCAAAACTACTTTAGATTTAGAATGAATGTGAATTTAACAAACAAATGACTCTGGAACAACTCCATGTTTGGGAACCCTGACCCTAGAGAACAGCAGAACTTAGTTCTATGAACTTAGTTCTAAGCACACACTTTCCAAAGCAAGTTAATCTAAAATAAGAACAGGTTGTCCTATACTGGAATAAAAAATCATCAGCCCACATTTACTTGGAAACTGTTTAGCAGCTGATGTGCAAGAAGATGGGTTATCTGCGCATTCTGCTTTTGGCTAAGTTGCAGACAAAAACCAAAGTCAAGAAAGTAGGAGGAAGGAGAGACGTGAATTCTAAGAGAAAGGAAGATGCAGACACATGGAAATGCAAAACAGAGGAAGAGTGTGAAGAATGGATAATGACCTGAAAGAGAGAGAATGTACATACAACAGAAATAAGCAATTCCTTTGTGGAAAACATTGCTTGCAGTGGATGGAGGTAAAGAGAATGAAAAGCAGCATAGAAATTGTTAGATGATGTAAATCACAATATTCGTAAATTTACAAGACTTTGTTGGCCTAAAAGCATGAGGGTTTGGACACCAGTAAGACAATACACAAATACAGGGAGCTAAGTTTAACAGCAGAAATGAGAAAACATTTAAAAATCTTTAAGAAAGATTATAAATAAATAAATAAATAAATAATCTAATTAAGAACAAATACAAAAGCATTCCTGTTAGAAGGAAAAATTCCCATGAAAGATTTTTTTTAACTTTCAAAAATGTGGATGCATTTTTTTTTCCCCTTCGCACTGTGAAAGCTGCAGGTATGGAAGTATAATTTTATACTTTTAAAGAAAGAAGGAACATTTAATCTATTTGACGCATTTTCACCAAACCTACTTATCCTAAAATAATGAATTCATTAAGACATAACAGTACACATATGCCTGAAGCGTGTTAAAATGTGAACTGGTGTTTCCTGGAGCTAGAAATGCACTGCAGGACTGCTTATACACTTACATAGAAGATTCAAGGGCAAGAAGCTACAAGTTTCCTTCAGCTTTCTTGCATTACGAACCCCATGATGACTTTAAGACTCTCAGAGGGTTATGGGTGGATCATATGGAAGACATGAAAAATTTCAAGGAATAAGAGTTGCTTCTTACTTCAGGTGCATGTTTCTGTGAATCTCATTGTACAGATGGACAGAAAGCAGTATTTGGTCTTCTAATTTCATAAATACAATATCTACTCTGATAACTAAATCCAATAATTTGCTTAGTTGCAGCAGAGCAAAAGTGGAGAAGCAATTAACATAGGCACATGTAGCACATTATCATCTTATATAGCCCTTTTATTAAGACAACTCAGCTTTTGAAATGGTGTATCTACAACAGAAATGAATAGAAAAATTCTAAGGCACTTAACTACATCAAAATTACAGTAAAATTACAGAACAATAATACTTTTCACTTCATAAAGGAGGAAAAAATAGGTAAAATAAAATAACCAGGTTTAAGTCACTTATAGAGAGTTTAAAATCTGTGATATAATTGAGTATTTTCCTATCCCATGGAAACTCAACAAAGAAAACCTGCATGTAGATAAATAGGAGTCTGGGAGACCCTTTGGCGAAAGTTTTGACAAGTAGGCTCTCTGCATTTGAGAATTATTCTTTTCAGAAGGTGCTGAAAGATGTGGTTCTGGATATGATGCAGGCATAGGCAAGCTCAACTATATACACTGCAACCCGAGAGAGATCCCTTGGGGTAACTTCAGATTGCTGCATGAAAAACAGCAGATATCCATACATTGGGTAACTCAAGATCTCACAGAAAGTCCAAACATAATTCAGGCTATCCACGCTGAAACCCTCCTCTGTCCTGAAGGGTAAGTATTTCTGGCAGCAGATTTGAAAACAGATTTGGAAGTCTTTGAAAACACATCTCACAGCAGCTGTTTGAACGATCGCTGTCCATGGTACTTGTCCAGCCAGAGCTGGCTATGAAGTGCAATAGAATTTCACTTGGGACTGCTGACCATGGTGCTGTAAATTCAGGCTCTCCGTGGGCTGTTATTGTGTAGTGTGTCAAAGGAAAACAGAAAAACTCAATTGCAGGCAGAGTTGGACAGTACAGGGGTAAGAAGGCAGAGATTTTTGATTTTAGATGTAATTGAGAGTTTGGTGGAAATACGTAAATAAGACCTGCACACCACCACTGAAGCAAATTAACCAGACAAGGCACCAAGAAATAGAGCCTTACGCAACATGTTTTGTTCTGGAAATATTAACAGGGCATAATCTTTACACTTTGTCTCCAAATAGAACATAGATAGCTGTCCATGAAAGGTCTACTCAATTAATTCTGCCTTGTTACTGTTGACTCTTTGGAAACAAAGATATATAAAGTTTTGTCCTACTTCAGTGGTTTCATTACTGGAACTTGACTTCCATGTCATGTGGTTGCTAAAGTAGTGCTGAAATCAACAGCTGGCTTAAGAAATGCAGGGAAAGTTTGAACAGTAATAAGAATATCCTGAAGCTTTAAGTCAGAGTTTCTTGAGAGAAGGATCAGCAAGAAACAGCCCCTTGCTTACCCAAATACAAAATGTACTATTTTTTTTTACCAAGAGTAGACACCACAAAGTGTTTTTTGCTTCCACTGAGTTTCTCTTCATCCATTTAGTAACTACTTTGAAGAGGGAATAAGAAGAGGCTGTTAAATTCCTCACAAAGTGAATATCTCATCAACACCTACTGCTCTGGACTTAACAACAGAAACTCTACTCAGATTAGTTTAATAACCCTAGTATGCTGATATGGAAAAAACTGTCTCCCAGGAACCAGATCATTTGCATCTGTAAGTGATCCATCTGTGAGTGACTCAAGTTTTAGTTGGAGAAAAAAACTAACACTACCTTGTGCATGTTGCTTACTCCTCCATACTATTTCAGTTCGATTAATGGTTTATTGAGAATCACGACATCCTGTTCATCTGCTGTTTTCTTGGCTTGCGAACGTAGAAAATAGTCTGAAATCTCTCTAGGGTATGTAATACACCTCATTCTGACTGAAGTGGCAGGAAGAATTTGTAGTGTTTACCACAGTCTAAAGCAGGAGTTCAGAATCCTCTTAATAAGGAGAAAGATATGCCTGGGTAAGTGTGCAGAATTCAAAATAGTTAAACATTTACAAGACTCACTACTAAATCTTTATGCTGCAAGACAGAAGTTTCTGAAAGGATATGTCATCAGTTGTTGACCAGAAACTTGCATCATTACATTTTCTGGTAATGAAGATGGCTGACTCAGATGAAAATGACAATTGCTGCACGTGTCCTGTCAGTTCTTGTTTTCAGGGGCCCCGTATATTAGCTAGGCTACCTATATTTTATGTCCTCTTTTTTTTTTTTTTTTTTCTCTCTCCTGGAAACACAGTAGATTATCAGTTCCTTGATTTAGAAGACGATGGTCTTCCTGAGGTCAATACAGGCAATGTGACACACTGCATGACTGACATAACACTGACCTGGCTGGAGCTGGCCATCTGAGCACCAGTGCGTCCCAACTGAGGTGGAACTCTGCATAAGGATTCCCTGTTTCCTTTTCTGAGTCCCTTACTGTGAGGACAGAGGAGTGATCTCTACTTAAAAGCTGGAAAAAGAAGTACATCAATGAGGAAATCATCATCTGAATGATGGTGCTAAACAGCAATATAGTACTTATAGCCAGTTCTCATGCACAGGACATATGCCCTATTTCTTCAAGGCTTTTTTCAGACATTGTCTGGGATATGCTGTAGAATGATACAAAGGTCAATGCCAAGCTGCTTGTACCTCCTCAGCTTCTAGAACTGGTCAGGCACTATCCTTTGACATAGGATGTTTCATGTTCTCTTCTAGGACTTCACCTGGAACTACATTCAGTTTCCTTCTAGTTTGTCTAAATAAGCAACAAATATGGTGTTTACTGCCTGGAATTCTGACAAATAGGGCAGATGGTCCTAATATCTTCAAAAAGCCAAGTGATTTCATCAAAGTTGGAAATGGGACAGAGTTACCAGTTCAAATGCCACTTATTTTTGTATCTCTTCGGTCTTTAAAAGATCATCTAACCTTATTCTAGTAGTGACTTGAAGTGCTTACTAAAGTAGCTATAACCTCAAGTATCCATGAATTTCCAGGAACTAAAAGGAGTATTTACCTGTGATACAGCTCTATCACAGGCAGAAACACAGACTGCATTCATCAATACAATGCAGACTGAGTAAGGGTAACAGCTTAGAGAATACCATTAGGCACAGCAACCAATGCAAAGTAATGTTTCCAGTAAACCTTCATCCTTCCTTCCCTCTCTCCCTCTGTTTAGCGAATACAATTAAAATTTTAAGATGAAGATGATTTCTTCAGAAACTTGACAAAAGAAAGGATTTAGAAGTCTCAAAAAAGATTAGGACAGATGTACAATTTCATCTCACTGCTACAAGAGAAACAAGAGATCTGAAGAGAGATCATGGATGCTGCACTCTATACGCCTTTTTCATAAGGATACTGGGCATTACTGAACAGACACAAAGCCTCAATGATTCCTGCTATTTAAAATCCCATCTACAGCATGTATGTGTGTGTACACCCAAAGAACAACACTACCGAATTTCCTTTTACAGTAGTACACTGATTGTCAACTTGAGTGAGCAGATGAGACATTAAGGGTGAAAATTCAGCTTCCCATTAAAGCCACCTGTCTGTAGTTGTCTGTGCTTTCACTGTAGTCAATGGAGATCAAGTCAATATATTTTACAGAGTTACTGAGCATATCTGAAGTAGATAAGCAGCTCTCCAGACTCTGTTGACTTCTTTTATTTCCACTGACCACAAAAATACACAAGTCACTTTCATGCTATAAACATATATCACATGCAGCTGAGATTCATACATACAGACTTACTTTTCAAGATTAATTACAAACAAAATGGAGTTTTATTATTATTATTAAATACAAACAAAAAGAATCAGTAGTGAATTACTGCCAGTAATGTAAGAGAAGCACAAAAAACTAAGTTTACAACTTCACACTATTTGAATTATTGCATATGTAATATTTTCCAGCATAATGAGACCTTAAAGATATTTCAGTATAATTCTCTCTTGTATGTACAGAAAAGCGAAGAGAAAGAAGCATTTTAAACCCAATTATCAAAGCTATGCATACAAGCCTTCGTGTATTAAGCAAATTACCTACACAGTACAACAGTATGGTTACTGTCAACAGTCTATCTACCCAGAAAGGTTATGGGGAATAAATGAAAAATGAGAGCTCATAAACCTAATTTGGACAATACATGAGTTTTCCCACTTCCTAGCCAGAGAGTAACAGAAAAATTTAACCACTTTTTAAACAGCAGTACAGCAATATGCAATCTTGTCTTGTGATTACCAGCTTACCTGGAATTAACATCACCATGTCCAAGTTGCCCATGCTGCCCATATCCAAATGTGTAAACATCACCATTCTCCATCAAAATCACTGAAAACAAACAAAAACATCAATATTTTTCAGAGATATCCATGCTAATATGCATCAGTTCCAGTTAGTCTTTCTGAGCAGCACAGTTAACAATCCCTACTAAACACTACCATCTTCCACAATCCATCACAGCTAGTACGCCTACAGGAGCATGCAGATGACTATACAGGTGTTACAAAAAGGCTCAAAAATTCCTTAGAAGCTTACATATAATTCTATATCTGATATCTCTAGTCCCTTGCACTGTTGAAGGACAGCATACTAGGCTACAAAATGATACCGCAACCTTTTTCAACCCTTCCATGCATATCCTTAGTGAACATTAAACACAAGGTAGAGAAAATGTGTACCAGAAAAAAAAAAAAAAAAACCACACACACACACACACAAAAACCCCCACAAACAACAAGAAATTTACACTACAGTTAACATTTATTTATTTTTACCTGAATGGTGAAATCCACAACTGACTTGTACAGCTCGCAGCTCACAGTCAAAGTGAACGGCCCCTGGTGGATAGGTTGTAATTTTGCTTGCATCCTTCTCACCTCTTTCTCCACTTCCATCTATAAACAAAATTTCTAATTATATCCTGTGTCTTCTAAAAATGTTATGTTAGAAGAAAGAACGAGAACAGTAAGCAACCCCCCGCCCTTCCATTTCTAAGGTACGAGAAGGAACTCACGGAATATTGAGAGAAACAGCTCAAGACAAAGGATCAAAGTAGATGTGAAAGATGACAGAAATTCTACTCCTAAACAATCTGCTGCATCAAAGTTACACACATAAAAGGAAAATAACACATCTTCTAAAGCAGAAACTTACAAAGAGCAGACAAGTACAACAAGCAAAACAGAAAACTGAAATAACTTCAGAATTTTTGTTTAATAACCATCATTTTTGTTCTTCAGGGAAATAATATTACCAATTACGCAGAAAGCACTGTAATTGAACATGGTAAGTATAGCCTGGTCTGGTTTATTCAAAATTTGTTAACAATTTCACTTGACTCCAACCTGGCCATACAGCCCTTGTTTTACCTAACTAACTCTCTATGATACTATGTGATGACTATATCTAACAACACTGACATACTACTAAGTCTGTTTCCTAAGATGCATTTCTAGACATTCTGTGATTTCTTTCATAAAGAATGAAGTGTGTTATTGGTTCCTACAGTCCAACAGTCTTTGCATCAGATAAAAGAACAGAAGTGACGAATAACTGTGTTGCTTATGAGCATCCTGAAAGTCACTCTCCTTCAGAAAACAATGTTAAAGTCTGCTAACAGTTAGACACAGGGTCACAAAGGAAAGTGGTTTCATTATTATTTACTTTAGCAGAAAAAAACGTGATAGAAAAAGAGAGCACATTCATCACCATTAAAACATCTATACCTGTGAAGAAATCTGGCAATAAAAGCTCTAAATAAAGCGCATTTTCATAATGAAAAATGCCGTATGACTACAGTATATACACACACATTACCAAAGTGAGCAAGTAAACACTTGTAACTACTGCTCTTATACAAAATCCTTTTAAATTAAAGAGGTTTCTCTAGAAAGAGGAGAAAAATGGGTGAATGTGTAAAGTAACTACACCCAAGAGATTCCACTATTGACTGTGATAATTCTGAATAGTTTCTGTTTTTTAAAAAATTGTGATACAGGGAAACAACTGCTGCTAAGAAGCATTCATGGTGCAGTTAATTTATATTAATAATTCCCAAACTGTTTCCTGAGGAATTATTATTGTAAATGTGAACACTGAGCATTCACTGTGCACTACAGTACTTAAAAACTTGCAAATATTTTTCTTAAAATATAATTCAGTTTTTATATATATTTCCCAATGATTCTTCCAAAGTAATTTCAGCATATTAAAAAAAAAAAAAATTAACAAATCCTACTATTCTTAAAAAAATAAAAAAGCTACTTTCTAGTGATGAATGTGTACAGAAGATAAACGAGTCCCCACGTATTTTGCATTTGTAAAGAAACAGTGCGCACAGGTATTAAGTAATACTTTTAAGGAACAAGTCCTAATAGAGTAGTAGTAACATTTTATGCCTATTTTTGAGTCTATATAATCCAGAGATGATTCTAAGGACTAACATTGTCACCAGAATAACGTGTTCAGTAAGCAACCTACTTACTGCTTCCTTGTTTCACACCAGCTTTTCAAACAGGAACAGTGCAAAGCGAAACATTCTTGGAGTTTACCTGTGGCACCTTCTCTCTTCTTCTCCCTCTATCCTTGATGATGGTAATAACAAATATAAGCTCCTGTGCAAATGCACTTGAACAGTCATTTGCCAGGAATGCATATGTCCAATAAGCATGTAATGGGGCAGCATGTGCTTCCTTCAATGAAACTAGCTAGACACACTGCATGTTTCCTTACGCATAATATGGTAATATTAAATACTGTTGTGCAAGATGTAGAGAAAATAACATTCATATGAAACATATTTTGCATTTCCTTATCAAAGAAACACATTTATTTTAAAGGAAAAAGATATACCGAGTCAGCATTTTTGAGTTCCAAAGCTGGACTTGTCAAAATCTTTAATAATGCAGGAATGGAAGCAACAGACTTCTAGACATGTCTTTTACTCTATATAAGTGTGTAATTTGCAATCTGAAAACAGAAGTTCTCTCAGTCTTGAGTGGTAACTAACTCTCCCATGAGTTTTAAATTGACTAGATCTTCAGACATTCATAAAACCATAAACTGGGTTATCCCTTTTTCTTTCACAACTTTCAGAGACTCAACATTTCTTTAGTTATGTCAGTATAGGGAAGATGCAGAAAGTTTATCTGCACAATGTGCCTTGATGAATCAATACAAATAACTATGAAGACACATGTTTTCCTTTTCTCAAACAATAGTGCTTATACTCATTTCACCAGAAATAATATCAAAGCAACTTTTCCTCAGGGGGAAGCACAGACGAAAAAGCACTACTATTCTGGTTGAATAGATGGAACCTTGTAAGCAAAACAAGTCAGTACTGTCAGCACTATCCAACTGGACTTCCACTGAACAGAAATTTACTTTCATTCTACAAAAGAGAGTAAAGCAATGGTTTTTGAGCTTTGATATCTTACACAGTCAGGAAAGGAAAGTGAAGTAACTGTTAGAACTACTTTATTTATTAAAAATAACAACTCCCCCTCTAATCTCTTTTCCTTAGAAAATTTTGAGTTACTGAAGAGAATCTTTCCTACTGTGAAACTTACCCAGAAGTTCTCTTGGCTAATATTGCTATCACAAAACAAAAAAATGCATAACCTCCCAGTATTTTCCAGGAATGAAGAAAAGTCACCACTCTTACAAAGATAGAAAAATAGTAACTAAGTCCTCTGAATTCCTGAGAGGTGGCTACAGAGGTTGGGTAAAAACTGGTATGTAGAATCTCAAGTCCATGACACTTACAAAACTGTGTTAATAAACTTGCATTCTAATTGCAAATTCAAAAACAATTCTATTCTGAATTTTTGATCCACTATTGGCACACAGATTTTGTTAGGTGTTTTTCTCCAGTAAGTGCTTCAAACTACCACATCCTTAACCCTGAACTTTTAAAAGGTAAATTACATTGAAATTTTCTTGAACCATTTTCTATCAGCATTTACAAAATTATTTATACATAACTTGTTCCATCCATGCAAGTTCAGCTCCTTCTAATCTGCCCTTTTGAGAGTATTTGTTTTTGTTTTCATCTATCTTCAGAATTTATATAAATATATATATATTAATTATCACTACTCCCAAATACAGGAAAAGGGCAGAATTTGCTACAAAACCTTAACTAAATCAAGAAGCTCACTTTGTTTTTAATTTCCACTCAGTGTAAGGACTTCTGCAAACTATAATTAGTCTTTGCTACTTAAGATCCCCAAAGACGAAGTCTCCAGAGCCTGGAGATACAGACTGGGAAGTGTTGTGGTTTAACCCAGCAGTACTCAGAGCCACACAACTGTTTGCTTATCCCCTCCCTACCAGGTGGGATAAGAGAGAGAACTGGAAACAAAATAGAAGTTGTGGGTTGAGATAAAAACTATTTACTAAGATAGAAGAGGAATATGGAACTGCCCACCAACAGATGCCCTGCCAGCAACACAACATCTCACCCCCTGCCTACTGACATCCAGCCAATCCCTGAACAGCAGGCAGTTCTGGCCAACTGCCCACAGCTTTATGGCCTTTCACATGGCATCACATGGTATGGAACAACCCTTAGCCTAATTCATGTACCTGTCCTGGTTTCACCCCATCCCCTGCCCTGTGCCATCATGGCAGCAGCTCTTCCCTGCCAACTGGCCGACCCTGGCCCCAGTACTCCCATCACTCAGCAACAACCAAACATCAGTATGCTATCAGTTCTCCTCTGGCTGAAACAAGGACAAGAAGTCACTACCTTGTTGAAAAACGAGCATGAAGAACAATCTGATTCTTTCTTAGTTTCAGAAAATTTTGGTAATAAGAAAGATCTTGATATGGATACTCTATAAGTGTGAAATGAGTAGATGACAATGGCAAATTTTCCATAAAATAGGCAAATTCATGATGAATCATAGAATCATGGAATGGCTTGGGTTGGAAGGGACACCAAGGATCAGCAAGTCCCAACCTCCCTGACACAGGCAGGGCCACCAACCTCCAGATCTGGTACTAGACCAGGTTACCCAGGGCCCCATTCAGCCTGGTCTTGAACACCTCCAGGGACAGAGCATCCACAGCCTCTCTGGTCAGCCTGTTCCAGCACCCCACCACTCCCTCTGTGAAGAACTTCCCCCTGACATCCAATCTAAACATTCCCTCCTTAGGCTAAAAACCATTCCCTCTTGTCTTATCACTATCTACCTGAGTAAAATTGTCTGCCTCAAGAGGGCAGAATAGAGAGGGACAACCCTGTCCCTGCTGTTCACCCTGTTCCAAGCCGCAAAAGCACATTGCTGGATTATGTTGTTTTTCAGCCACCGGGATCCCCATGTCCTTCTCCACAGAGTAATGAAATTAAATAAATTTTTAACTGAACATTTCAAAAGAATTTCCCAAATAAAAGCCATGTCGTTTCGGTAATATACCAATGTACAAGATTCAAATTAGACCACAATTGTCAGCCCTGAAGAAGCTGTTCACATTCAAGATTAAATAAATATCATTCAGGAAAAGTTCCACAGCTGCAAACTGAGAAGCAGGAACAAGTATTGGCAAGTCTAGTACTTTGCTCTTCAGTACTATCAGTTGAAATTACTTTCCCCTGTCAGAAAATCTTTAAGGTCTGGTTGATGTGAACTGTTGTAAGACTACTTTAAAAGAAATGTCTGAAGTTAAATGCTGGCTTGGGAAACATCACATTCAAAAGTAAGACAAAAAACATACTGATTTCAATGTCATATTGTTCTTTGCCTGAAATTAACATCCCTGCCTCAGATTGCTTGAGATTACTGATTTTATCATGTGTATAATAAGAGAAGCAAATGAGGAACGTCTTTTATGATGAGATATGTTTCTTACACTTTTCACAATTCCATTATTTTGACAGCAACTTTCTTCACAAGTTTTTCATTTTCCCTTGAAAGGTCTTCCAGAAGTTAGGGGATATTTCTAGTTTCTAGTGGAATTTATGATCTTCTTTAGGGAAGCCATATTCTGATGGCTCTCAATGTTTAGTTGTAAAGACATTACATGAGACAAATCTACCTACCCTGTTTAGCACAATAGAAAGAGCTAAATGGTCAACTCTATGGAGCATATCTGTCAGAAGGTTCCAGCACAATACAGGCCTTTGCATTGTGCTAACAAACTCCAAGAAATAATGTAAACCTCAAATTGAGACTAATGCTCAAATCCCTCATAAGGAAATACGTGAGTTAGATACCCAGAGCTAAAGGGAACTCCAACTATTAAAATATGCCAAAAAAGAACAGACATAGGTAGAGCAAATATATTCCCTCATGCACTTCCCTGTAGGGCCAAGGTTGCAATCAGTGCAACTAGCAGAAGTACCTAGTTCAAGAAAAGTGGTTCTCAGTCAACTGTCACTGACAACAGGTTCTGTATGTTTTTTCTTTGAGCATGAAATCTCAACTGGGGAGATTAAGATAGATTTTTAAAAAATAATAATTAAAAAATAAAGATGCTCAGATTATATATAATAGACTGAAAAGATATGCAAAAACAAAGGATCAAATTCTGCTTTCATTTCCCTAAAATGAACTTGAGATAATTTCCTGATCTGGTGCCTTCATAACTAGACAGACCTATCACTCTCATGCACTAAAAAGTCACATCCAGAAAGGCTCCAAACTGTCATACAATTTCTGTGCTTACATGCAAACAACTAACTTCCATTAATTCAACTGAAAAGTCATTCTAACAATTCAGCTGTTCTTCAAAAAAAAAAATTGGAAACATTCTGGACCCCCACCATTTTAGAACTTTCTGTTTACTTAAGATCAGGTCTGAAATCAAAACTTTACATACATATTCTTTGTCTATAAATACACACACATTTATATACAGATACATACAGACACTTGAATACAGTCCATGCTTCAAGATTAGTTTTAATGAGTTGGCCTTCTAGACATAAAAAAGTGTCATAAATGCCAAAAACATTTCCTTACTTAAATTCTGAAAAAAAGTGCAATTTATATTATTTCAAATATCTCATTTTCATTAAAAAAGACATGTAAACAGATGACTTAACCATGAAGAACTCTAGGCTAGAATTAACAACTCTTGAGTTGATATGTTACAGAAACCACCCCAGTTATACCGCACAGGTTCAAAAACAAAAAAAAAAAAAGAAAAAATACCAACCACAGTGCAAATGTCACAGCTGAGACACTGGTAAGCATTAAAGTTTCCTACAGTAAACTTTGAGAGCTTTAGAAATGAGATAGCCTCAGAAATGAGAGAAGACACAGAAAAACAACAAAATTTTCTTCCAAAAAGCAAAAAGGAAAGGAAAGCAAAGATGATGCAGACTACCGAACATTTACACTTTTTTTTTAAAAAGTCAACATATAAATGTGTTCTCTTTCTCCTCAGGTAACAAAATACTAACAAGAAGAAAGGCAGAAGCCATTTTGTGCATTTCTTTGAAAAGACAGATTGAGTGCATGGAAGAGGTAAGGTGGGAGTATGAGCTTTTTTCCACCCTAGCCAATAAGGAAGACCAAATACCTTTGTGCTTGTCCCGCTTATGCTTTAGCTGTGCTGGATGGGGTCTGATTCTGGCTAGAGCCTGTTCTCGATGGTTCATAAAAATAGGACCAGG
>JANHGO010004442.1:0-24972 GCA_024606505.1 Aquila spilogaster | reverse complement strand
GAGCAGAGGCCGACCCCCCTCGCCCCAACCTCCTGCCAGGAGCTGTGGGGAGCGATGAGGTCTCCCCTGAGCCTCCTGAACAGCTCCAGTTCTGTACGTTGTAATCCCTGCATTTATACTGTCACTCTGAAGAATATAATACAACATTCTGAACTTCAAACAGTAGCAAATCGTCAGTTTCTCTGACCCCTTCTGAATTGGTTTTCAGACGCTGAGTTATCAATGTTATGATTTTGTCGAATAACTCAACTCCTCAGAGTATTGGAAGTTCCCTTTCAATGATACCTCTTCTTAACAAATTAGTACCTCATATTGACAATGGCAGGTTTTCAACACTCTACGTTGAATTCCAGCAGCAGGATAACACGCACATCCCCACCTAATTCATCCAAGCCAGAAGACTTTGGTGCGCTGAGTTTGTGCAAAATCAGAACAGTAATTCTTAAATGATTTGCAAACACAGTGAATGTGCCATCGTTGTACCAGAGCACAACGCACCATGAAGCACATACAGAACTCACAGGGACTTGCTCTGAGCACGGTGGGTAAGCTGGACCTCCACTGCATGCGATTGTCAAGAAGACCAATCACCACATCCAGAGTTATGTTCAGAGAGGAAATGTACTTGCACTGAAGAACCATGCACGCAAGGGCATCATTCTTATGGACTGCATGCAGGTAAAACAAGACAGAGAGCAGGATGTGTTCCATAGGGCCACAATGCAGTCACTGCATGCAGGTTATCAGCTATGTCCCCAGAGGTGCGGAGCCCCAAACCACGACTCCTCCCCCTGCACCAGCGGATGGGGTGGTGGCAGTCAGCTCTGCAGAGAGGGAAACAACCACCTGACGAAGCACAGGGGAAAGGACTTCTTACAGACTCTGCCATTTCTGCTTTCTGAGCTATCGGCTGAGTTGACCCCAATTTGAGGAAAGGTACACACAGACGGAACTTGAGGGGATATCTCCTTTTGCTGCCAAGCAGAGCCGTCCGTGCAGGATACACACGAGCACTCTCAGCATCCCGGCAGGCAGATGGCACCGAACACGCTTTATGTAACACAGCAGCACAAGAAGCTTGCCCAGGTAACGCCGCTTCTGTCGTCATTAGCAGCAGTGGGAAAGCATCGGGGACGCGCAGCCCTGGGCGATGGCAGCGTGCTGCAGCCCCTGCACGCCTCTCCCTGCAGATCCCGCTCCACATTTATAGTCCCAAAGCATTTCTCTGCCAAAACTCGCTGCAATGTCTGAGCTGTGCCGCAAAGACTTTGCAGGGAACGGGGGATGGTGCTTCTCAAGAGCGCGAGCCCTGCCAACCAGCGCCCTGCAGGAAAGATGCGCCTGTTCCACTGAAGTTCGGCATGACGGCAAGGTTCTGAAGGAGTACTGCACATAATTGAATGCTTACGTATTAATTTCCAGTAGGTAAAGCTGATCAATCCAGATCAGTTGTACAGACTTCAGGTTGGACATTAGGAAAAATTCCTTCTCCCAAAGAGTGGTTGGGTGCCGGAATGGGCTGCCCAGGGGGTGGGGAGTCACCGTCCTGGGGGTGTTCAAGGAACATGTGGATGTGGCACTGAGGGACGTGGCTCAGTGGGAAATACTGGTGGTACATGGGTGGTTGGACTGGGTGGTCCTGGAGGTCTTTTCCAACCTTGGGGATTCCTGTGACTGAGCCTGCCCCTCCATGGAGCTGCCCTGAACCAGGGCCACCACCCTCAGTGATTTGCCCTGTGGGCTGCTCCTGCCCTGCCCAGCCCTCTGGGTGAGCCACACTATATGCTATTAAGAATACTCTTCCCAGAACAGCTTTCATGAAGAAACCAAAGCTTAAGGCCTTCCAGACTTCTCCTGTAGCTCAGAACAGTGAGCGTGGCAGCCCTGTCCATGGCCACACGTAATCCCCTGCTGCTTGCACCACTCGCATTCCCAACCCTCCCAACGGTGCAGGCAGAAAGCACGCTCCTCCCAAATGTTTCCTACTTCAGGGAAAAAAACAAAGAACAACTTCAGAATGTCAGCACCAGGCATCGTTCCCGTCTGTTTGCCCGTTACCACAGCTTTCAACCATCGCTCCCGTTTGGCTGGAGAACAAAATGAATTTCCAAGAGGTGAACCATGGGGATGCAGCTCTCTGCGCTCCCCAGCACGTGTGCAGCTGCAAACTTTTGTAGATAAAGAACAGCAGCGCATGACAATGACCAAAATGCATCTACCCAAAATATGCCAAAGGAGTTTCCTTATCAATCCGCTATGAATACTAATAGCAATGTGCAAGTGTAGAGCCGTAACATAAAGCAGTAGGCGTATTATTTTAGCCATAAAGGGAGCTCCTATCACACTGCTATTGCAGAAGCACGTGCAACGCACGAACAGAAGTAACACCACTGAAGCAGGCTGACAAACTCCGTGATGTCACCATTGGTGTTCTGCCATTGCCGCTTCCCAGCGCACCCAAGCAGCAGTGGGGATGGCACCAGCAGGGTCAGCACACAGCAGCTGTGGCAGCTGGAGATCTGCTCCGGATCCGCTGCATTACCTCGTGCCACTTGCAGCTCCTGGGAGCCTGGTTATGGAATTTTCTGATAGGAAACGCTTTATGCGACGAAAGTGCAGTGCATTTGTTTCCTTGGAAACAAACCCTTTCAACCTCCGTTGCACAGAATCTTAAGCAAAAGAAAAGTCTGTAATTAGGCACAAGGTCTAGCTGTTCTAAGCCAGCAACATGTTAAATCACAACTATTTTATTAGCAATAGAACACAATGAAAATGCACTTATCTCAATTATGGGAGTAATAAGTCTTCACATCAGCCAAAACAATAAATCCACTGAACCGCACTGAGAAATATAATTACTTGCTCATTTAACAGAATTCGGTAGGCTTTGATTGAGCTACGCCGTACACCGGGATGAACGGAAAACCTCTAAGTGACAAACAAAAACGGAACAATCGGGAGCACTTACTCATTTAGGAGACTTCAGAGCCCTGAGCAGCCACCCAAGCACCGCCGCCGTGCTCGCTGTAATCACACAGCCACCAGGACCGAGGCCGCCACTGAATTTTACAGTAAAATCATTTGAAGAGGTAATCACAGAATCACAGAAAGGATTCCAAAAAGAAACCAAGGTTGGAAAAGCCCTCCAGGATCACCCAGTCCAACCGCCCACCGACCACCAGTACTTCCCACTGAGCCACGTCCCTCAGTGCCACATCCACACGTTCCTTGAACACCCCCAGGACGGTGAGTCCCCGCTCCCTGGGCAGCCCATTCCAGTGCCCAACTCTTTGGGAGAAGGAATTTTCCCTAACGCCCAACGTGAAATTTATACATCATTCATAATGAGGTATTAAATTCTACTGTGAAGTTAGTACTTCTCCCACAAAGAAGTTTTAAAGGATTATCGCATTCTATAAATCTGTAGCTTTCTACCATTCTATAATTCTATCGCTGATTTCAAGCATTACAAAGTTCATTTTACTATGCACAGAACAGAGTAGAATGCACCCAAATACTATTTCTGTTAAATTCTGCTACTAGGCTCTGGGGAGGAACAGATAAATAATGGCAAGGTTGACGAAAGCAAAGCGCCGTGTTCCGCACGGCAGTCGGCTCTCAGCGCCTGGCTTTTGTTGGCCATTCTCTGGAGATTCTCTCACTTGGGATAGATTTTCCTTTTCCTTGTATAAATGTTTTAGGACGAGAAGGATTTATTCTACGGCCATCGTGTCTTTTTGATTAAACGCTGCACCGTGGGGCTTTTTCCACAATAAAGTGATTTGCAATAAAAGGAAGCGTCGGGACACGTCTGAGCTGGATCAGTTGAGCAAACAGAGGTAAATCACAGGGAAGGGAATTTTCTTCCCACTTGCCCACTGGAAATTTGCCAAACCCACTCACCCAGTTTACACCGGGCTGGCCTCTCAGTGAGGCTCACCAAGGCTGCTGGGAGCGCTGGAATGCCACCAACACAGGGCCTCCTTGGATGGGCTCGTCTTTGGGTTTCTCCTGACCTAGCAACCTCGAGGGGAACAGCACAGAACCCAAACCACCCCCCTCACACTCCCACCCCCCTTATCTGAGGTCCGGGAACCAACGGCACCAGGTGTCCATGAACTGGAAGATCACAGAATCACAGAACTGCTCAGGTTGGAAAAGATCTTCAAGGTCATAAAGTCCCACCTCATCCTAACCGTACTACTCTAACACCCCAAAAGATGTTCTGCAATGACACCTGACTGCTTCCCAGCGGTTCCATGGCCCACAGTGACACCAGTCCCACACTCTGACCTCCGTAAGATGGCACAAGATGATGTGACCAAAGCACTACATGAGGCAATCCACCCTCTGAAAGCTTGATGCCTTTTTTATCTCCTGGCACCAAAATTGCACGCAGTGCTTGAGATGAGGCACCAGGCAGAGCATCGCTGTGTTGCTGGCTGAGAACAGAGAGATCAAACTACTTCTCATCTCCTTAATCCTCTTCCTCACAGCTGTTTTCACTCCTCCGGTCTCTAGGGTATATGGGATCCTGTTCTGCAATGTTATGGGTCAGCAGAAGGCAGGACACATTATATCATCCATACCCAGACATGGGGAGGGCAACAGGGACCTGAGAACCATCCCTTGTCTGGTGCACAAGGAGCCGGACCAGCCCACATCACGATGGAGCAGCTCCCGTTACTGAGGTCGCTGTGCCATATTGTGATGGAACCGAGCATCCTGGCCTGCGCTCAATCAAAATCCCCACCAACAGCTCAGACGTGAATTAATGAAAACCTACGAGGCTTCAAAACACAAAACCAGCATTCACAGAGGTGAGCGGTCTGTTATAAGCAGTGTTTGTGCTTGAGATTTGGAGAATGGAAACTTGGCCACAAGCTGACGTTTCTCAAAGCCCCTCGTGCGAGAAGCACATCTGGAACGCATCAGTCTTCTGCATTGCTCTGTTTGGACATAAACAAGGGACAAAATGGATTCTAGACCAGCGAACCGTAGATTAGTTTTATTTGAAGAGCAAATGAAAACTGTTGTGTCTGATGCTGGCTGAAAATTGTATCTAGTGAATAGAATCAGACACAAAGGAGGTGAATGTCATTTCTGCTACAGCAAACAGTTACACGCAGATGAACGCTCGCCTAATTGCCCAGACAGGGGTCCCACCGAGCAGCGGGCGAGGCTGGGTGGCTCCCAGTAGCCCCTCCATGGAATTCCTGCTTCACATGAATAATTCATCTTGTTCGGGAAAAAAAAACAAACACAGCTTAATACGTGTTTTATTTCAACCTTTCCATTATGAAATGCTTTCATAATTGGGAAGACTAACCTGTTGTGCTTTCAGTCCCACCGCTCTCACGCTGCACCAGCACTTAACCCTTCCTGCATCGGAGGGAAGGATCTAAGCGCCTTCACCTTCCAGGACTGCTCTTCAGAACACCTGCAGTTCGATCCTGGGAGAGCTACAAGTTAGAGGCAGCGCCTGGGGAGCTGACGGAGGGCAACCACAGAGCTAAATTCACGTTTTGCTAACAAATAATTCAGCACAGCCTGTTACCCTGCTCCAACACCCCTACCAGCTGAGTGGGGCACACAGGATCTATGGAAATAGTAGTTAATGTTCCAAGTTCATTTAGAGTACCGCTCGCACAAAACAGATCCTTCCATGTCATACTCGCGCTGATCATTTTAAAACCTCATTTTCCCTACTTGTCTGGGCAGTTAGTTATCAAGTTCATTAGGAATTCATTACAAATTTCACAAGACTAAAGATTAAGCATATATAGAGTGCTGCCAAACTGTAGTACCGAAACATAATGTGAATTTTGAAACAATAACTAAGGACAGATCCTAAAAAAGCACGCAAACGTGGAAGAATCAACGCCAAGAAAACGATGCATGTGAACCTGCCAACACGCAGCGTCCCTTCCACCACCGAGGTCATCCATTTGCCTAACATGCTATTTTGCATCCATCCTGAACTGCCGCCAGCTGCCTGACCAGCAGCACTGGCTCCCAGCACAGCCTGGGTGGGACACACACATTCTCCAGCGCTCTGCAGACACGGCACTGCTCCCGGCACACGGGGAAGCAGCCCCACAGACCCATGGCCAAGCTGTGGGGCGGGCCCAGCAACCCTGGGACCGTACAAGTTGTTTTAAGTTACACCTCGAAAACATCTTTAGTCGACCAAATGCAAAAACAAACTGTAACTTCTTCTATTTTTTGTTGTTTGTGACGATTTATTGGCACCAACGCTCATTATTTCAAACATGAGTTAGTAAAAAAAAAAGAAAATCACATACTGGGAAAGCATCAAAATGACAGCAGCAACAAACACGTAACTTTAAAATTAGAATCTACTCTTGGTAACAAAGTAGAGGTCTTTTTCATTACAGCAAAGTAATATGTAAACTACTAATTTAATGTGCACTGGAAGGTGTGGGGTAAAATAAGAATTAAACAGCGCTTTCATACCTACAAGAAGCTTTACATGATACAGGCAAGCGTAACTGAAAGAGGCAGGAACGCCTGGGACTGCATGAGGACGTGAGCTGATGGGAGGTGAGGGGTGGGTCTGCCTCAGTACAGCTCCCTGTCCTCACTGGGCTGCATAGAGCCATCACCAAACACCCAGGGAAACCCAGCCAGGACCGGCAGCACCAACAGGGGAATCGCAATCAGAGGTTCCCCAGGGAGGGCACTGGTATTAGTTGAGACAGATGGAAATGAAAGGAAGGAAAAGTCACAGGCTTCAAGGCCTTTCCCTGTGTTTCCATGTGACCGAGCCTCACCAGGAGAAGCGCTCTTCAAGCAGACAGGGCACAAAGCCATCAGCCAACTTGTTTAGCTGGGTGCAGCTCAGGGACCAGAGTGCCAACCCTCCAAGAACAATGACCGCTCCTGTCCGACACACCATGAGAAGCAGTGCCACATCCCTCCACCAATGTGTACATGTGGCACTGAGGGACACAGGTTAGCGGAGTTACACTGGCGGCAGATGGTTGGACTGGATGTTCTTGGAGGTCTTTTCCAGCCCCGGTGATTCTATGATTCTATGAAACTCAAATCACAACGTAGGAAGAGCAGTTCTTTCAGAGCTCTGTTAATGAGCCCAGCACGTGTCCCACACACGGCCAGCCACCCCGGACCAGCGATATGAAGCAAGATGGGGTCCAAGCAACTAAAGGCTTTATCAGCATGTAGTGAAAATGGGCAGCCCACTGCCTTCCTGGGCAGCCAACAAACATATCCTCCTGTTGCGAAACTGAGCAGTGGTTCACAGCACCCTCCTGCACACTGAAGTAACGTGTCACCGTCCTTAAACTCTCCCAAATGTCCCCATTGCTTTTGTATTCACGGCACTGCATGGTTATTCTGAACAATTCAGAGCTCTTTCACTGTTTATGTTTCTTTTTCATGAGCACATATGGATCCCGTAAGACGAAAAGGAGAACTCCACTTGAACAAGGATGCAGTGCATTAAGCCAATGCAAAAGGGAATCAAATTAAAGCTTGCAAACCTGTGAAACAATTTGTTCTGGCTTTGATTGTTGTGTCTGATGCCTCATGAGCAAATTCAGAGGTCAGAACACTATGGCATCTTACAAAGGAAGGATTTTCACCATGCTACCGTAATTATTTTTATTATCTTTGTTACTGCAACAAAAATACAGCAGCAGAAACCAAAGCTGATGTGACACATCTGGCCGCCTCCAGCTCGGGGCTGTAAGGCCAGGCCTGGACAACACCAGGTCACAAAGAAAGACACATTTTAGATATATACTCCACCGCTCCTCACAAAGAAACAAGGACGGATGTCCTTAGGAGTTTTGGTTTTAAACATAAAAGCACCGCTATACTGTAAAGAGACGTCCAGTGGTGGCTGAGCGAAAAAGAAATAATGCTGCTCATCAACTGGTAGAGAAAATGGGGGAGGTGCACTGCTTTGTAGGTCGCTCTGCTTTAGTCCTGTGCATGGCACAGAGCTAACTCAAAGGATGCTGCTGTGAAGAGCAAGCAGGAGCCAAGCAGGGAGAACCGCCGGGGTCTGGAAGGGACAACAGTGGTTGGAAAACCTCCCAGAGGCCGGGAGAACCACCAGCTCGTGTCCCAGGGAGGGAGGTGCATCTCCAGAGGTCTGCAAACCTCCAAACCCTCAGCCTAAAGTAAGCAACAATGCTGCATGACAGGCAATGTGGAGGGAAAGGCAGCTCTGCAGATGTGTGTCAAACAGTTAAACCTCTGAGCGAGGGAAACAGCTGCAGGCGAGCTCCAGGTGAAGGCCTGCCGCTCCTTCCTCCTCTTTGATGTCTATCTCTGAGCAGCTCCTTGCCTTGCCAAAGGGTATTTGAATTCCCCAGAGAAGAGCAGCATGGGACGTGGCTGCTGGGTCCTGCAGGCTCAGCCCAGGTGGGCTGGGGACAGCATGGCGGGGACATAGCATGATCCCAGAGCTGCCACAGGATGTGCCGGTGCCATCAGTGCCCCTCTGGGCTCTGGGCCCACTCGGTGGCAATGACACTGAACCACTCACCATACAGGTCCATTGTCATAAAGTCCAGAGGGCTCCTTCGGCTCTGGCCCCTGGAGCCAAAGCCCCCAGCAGAGCCAGCTCCAGCACCGAGCACCAGGCCAGGGACACCAGCCATGGGGCAGCACCCCCTTCAAACAACATTTTGGTCTACCAGTGGATGCAATTTAAAATAGGTTCAGAATTATTCATCGCTGTGGACCAGTGCTTGTCCCGTTCCCCTCTTACATTCATCAGTGCCAAAGCGTCCGGTGTGTCCCTGTCACAGCCCCAGCACGGCCACCGGGCACAGCCGGCAGCAGCCACTGCCCAGGGACAGCCAACCTCCCCCACCCCCCCCCCACCATGGCCCATTCCCTGACTACTGCTTGTGCCAAGTGGCCGCCACGGCCTGGCAGCAGAATCCATGGCTGAAAATGAGCTGCCTATCCCCCCCGTCAAGCAGCAGCAACCTAAAGACTTTAAATACCGTGTTCACCAAGGAACCCGCAGTGACATCCACGTGGGTGTTTTAATGCATCTGGTAAATAAAATGCCTCCGAAAGATCTCTCTGAATGCACACAGCAGTGGCTGCCGAACGCCACATTTGCTGCTGGAAGGGGCTCGGGGGCTTTGGTGGGATTCCGGCCAGGAAGCAATGAGATCTGCATCCCCGCAGGGTCGGATCGCGTGGATAAGAGCACAGCGCTCCACTGCTCTCCCAGGGGCTGTGCTGAAACCCTGAGCTGGCTCTTTAGAAATCCCCCAGAGCCCATGTCTGCCTTGCCCTTATTCCAGTCAAAAGGAACACGAAACAAAATACACAGGTGAGCTGTATTGGAATTTCTATTGCAGTGACAGAAACATCAGAAACTCAGTTGCCAAAGCGAGCGCTGCAGCCTCAATGCACGCCAATGAGCTTCCAGAAGATAGAGCGCAATCGCATTCACCTCTGTACGCATGCGCTGTACTTTTCCATCACAGCACCACACTGTATCTGCGGCACCACGTTAGGTGACGCGGACCAAACCACAGCTCTCCATACGACCTAGATGTACCCACGGGTGCATCGTACATTTTGCTTCTATACCATACATGCAGAACAGGCAATACGGCTATGGAAGCATATCCTTCCTTGAGATGGTTTCCAAAATTTCATATTAGCAGCCCAAATCTGACAAGATTTGGTGAGGGGTAAGCACGGCACAGCCAGCAGCAGCTCTGGATGCCATTCGGTGCCAGGGACAAACCTTCCCACCAGCTCATGCAGGCAGCAGGAGAGAACTGAGCCCCCCAGGACCTCTCCAACTGCAGCACCGCTATGGCGAGGTGTGCAATCACACGGGCTCTGATGACGTCTTCTGCCTTTTCCTGGGGCAAAACAGAGATGGGGCCTTCCCCAGGTGTTCGGTTTGCTCTGGGGTGCTGGAAAGGGCAGTGGTGGCGAGGGGACATGTGAGAACACTGCCTATAGGCAAGAATGAACCTGCCCTGAAGGATGCCCTAACTCTGAGCTGCAGTCAGGGACCTGACTGCCACGTGTGCTAATTGCAGGAAGAGCTGCCGCCAGCTAACGGTGCCCTCTGAGTTACAACTGCTGGGCAAACCACAGCTGGGGCCATAAACCTGCTGCCCTGAGTACAGCAGTTACTCTCACACGAACCACAGCCCAGGTGACAAAAAGAAGGCTCTTAAAAAGATATGAATTTCTAGGAACCAGCCTGTAAAATGTATTTATATCCCTCTTAGTAGAGGCAAATCTAATACAAAAGAACAGTGGAGCACACTCCGATACCTTTAGTGGCAGCTCAGATAACAGCATTAGGTTCCAAGCCAAGCAAACCACTTCCATTTTCCCTGCGTGTCGGGCAGCTTCTCCAAGAACACCCAGGAATCAAAGTAAATGATTAAACGCAATGAGATTTCTCTGTTTTCTGTAGTTTTCCACGCGGGTATCAGTTACCACCTGAATAAGGATCTCGATGGTAGCATTCGTTATTTGGAAAGATCTTCTGAATAATGGCATATCCCAGTGCTAGATGGTAATTCTATATAAAAACCCAGCTTAATATGCTGTAGTAGGAACATCATCCAGCCTGCCTGCTGTGCTTGGTTGCAGCCAGGGAGGGCAGCAGCCCTACCCAGGGCTTCCAGGACATGGGGATATGCTTTAGACAGAGGCACCCTGGGAGCTTCTACTGAGCATCGCTCCTCCACTGCCTGCTGAAAACAGGACAGCTGACCAACTGTTATCTGAAACATCTGCAGCAGAGAACAACGCTGGTTACAGCTGAGATGCAGTGTGAGCGTGCAGGGCATGGGCACCACTTACATTCTGCTTTCTGCTCCATCCTGCTGCCCCTGCTCCTCCTCTACTGTCTCCCTTTTTCATAGTGCACCTGTAAGAAGATCTCTCCTAATGGCAATATGTGGGAACTTGCAAATCTTACAGCTGGGGCAAGAAATGAGATTACTGCAGAGCTCCTAAGATACCTGAGCATGCCGATACGAAAGGAAGAGCCCTGAGGACTCTGCCTGGAGCACACGCATCCCAGCTCCAGGTACTCCGGGTTAGCAGGGAGCTGTGGCCAACCCAAACGCTGCTGCGAGCACATCTCACTGTGCAGGTTGCTCAGTGCATGCCTGGGGGCTCTGAGCCCCCCAGGGACGGTGACAGCCCCCTGTCCATCCCAGTTACAGCATCTGGTTGCCCCCCACCCCAACATGTGCTCCTTACAGCCATCAGCATCTCCCACAGTACGACCTCTGCTCCGAGAAGTTCTGGTTGCTGACTAAATCTGTGCTGCTTTGCCTCTGCTTGGAATTCGGTTTTCATTCCAGAAATTGTTGCTATTTTTGAAAGTATACTCATCATTCCCATCAGCTCCGTATGAACAAACAATGGGCTTTCTAAATCTTCACTCTATCATCGCAATTGATTTTGATTCGAACTGAAGCATGGGGATAACTTATGTTACCAAAACACATTCATTTTTCATGAGGAAAGGACGCATCTTAGAAAACACCGCCTTTAGAAAATCCTAATGGCTCAGGAAACGTCCACATCACACATTAAACAAATACGCATCCTTCCAAAACACAACACAAACATCTTGTTTTAGAAATATAATCGGCTCCTAATAATGCCACTAGGTATTTCCAGTGGAGGATGCATGGATTTTGTATCAGGTATGAGGGGAAGACGCTTTTACCCCTTAAACACGGCCCATAACCAGACTGACCCCAAACGCTCAGGTTATGGGGCTCAGCACGCAGCACAGCACTCTGCAGGGAGTTGCTGACCTCCTGGGCCATCCCAGCCCAGGGTCAGACCCGGCAAAGTCTTGTGAACAAGTAGGTCTTGGTCTATGTAATTTACCTCGAGGTCACTAGGCAATATTAGTAGATGAAGCTGACCGGGGCAAACAGCCATCTGTCCTTCCTTCGCTTACCCCTGTAAAGCAGGTGGAGCCCTTTGTGATATGCACGGGTCCCATCTATGTCTACCACAAAGAGAACAGGCAGTGTACGTCCCTCTAGATGTGCTGGCAGTGTGCTCATGTCTGATCTCAAAAGCTTTTTGGCATGAATTATAAATGGCCCTGACTGCAGGGAGCCCGGGTCAGCTCCCACCACCGACCTCTTGTGCCTGGAATCTGAAGGCCCTACTGACGACACACTGCATAGGAACATTTCTTCTGCTGCTATTCAGAAGAAAATAAGAGGAAGATAAAAGATCCCCATGAACTTAGAAAGATAAGAATCCATATTTCAGAAAACATCAATCAATGAGTGCTTGTCTAGAAATCTCTTATTTGACAGTACACAATAAAAGCTCCCTTTTGCATTCAGTCTATTATTTGTTAAAAATCAAGAAAACAAGACAAATATTTTGCTGCAAGAGATGATGTTTCGTCCCTGGTGTCTCGCAAGAGGGGAAGGAGGGATGCACTGGCAAGCTGAGGTGCTGGCATGTCTGTCCTCAGTTGTGCATGCAAATATTCACAGGATCACGGACTCACAGAACCACTGAGGTTGGAAGAGACCTCCAAGATCCCCAAGACCACCCCAGCCCACCCCCCCTCATGCCCACTGCCCACATCCCTCACTGCCACATCCCCACGGCTCTGGAACACCCCCAGGGATGGTGACCCCCACCCCTGGGCAGCCTGTGTCGGTGCTGAGCGCTCTCGGGAGGCAGGGCTGTCCCCCAGCACCCAGCCTGATGCACACAAGTCACGTGCAAAGTGGTGCCAAAGAGATGCAGATTCATTAATGCACCCTGAAGTACGAGCAGGGGGTGCTGCCAATGAGATGGAGTCAGTCAGTCTCATCGTGATGTCATAGGAGGTGCTGGCAAACATGGAAACCACCCAGAACACAGGAACGGCCCAGGTACACCAAGCAGTGAACAAAACAGATGGTAAATTAAGTGATGATATAGAAAGGTAACAGTGTTCCCAGGGAATGGGGGAGTTCTTTCTGTATATGCCACAGAGAAATGGATGGATTTGAACTACAGAAGGAAAAGATCAATCAAAACAAAGTAAAGATTTCATAGGAGCAAACTTTCGTTTTACGAAGATGACTTCCCGTGGCTCTCATAGAACAAATTAAGACCTGGAATTCAAATCCCTACCACACAGAGCTCGAAAAGACCGGCTGCATTTCCTCAGGCAAGCGGCACTTTGGTTACAACAATAACAGAAAACATTTTTACAGTTCAAAGTTAACACCTTTTTATAGGTAAGAGCTGAACTGAAGAGGCGAAGGGATAACGAACCTTTGAGGAGGCCCAGCTGAAACACATCCTTGATTTACACAATGACTTTCCTGAAAACAAACAGCAGCCACAGACCCATGTCAATACCACTTCTCTCTTGCACTCTGCAGCTCAATAGATGTTATTCATTGCTCCTGGTATTTCCTTCTGCGGCTCTACCTCCTCTCCCTCTCGCTTTTCGACCAGAATAAAGTAGAGGAAATAAACTGAAAACCTCACCACGACGTACAGGCTGTCAGTTACGGTGTGTTTTCGCTGTGGATTTCAGGGGCGGATATAAAATGGGTAAGCACGGGAGTTCTTATAAACAAAGCTGCATATGCCGCACGCAATTACCCATCATTTCCTGCGCTTTGTCAGTTTGCTGTCATAGGCAGACAGCAGCCTGTACATTTTTACATCTTCTTGCTGAAGTAACACCAAAATAACCTACCTCCCACTGACGTGGAAGCAGCCATTGATACTCTCACTTGCAGAAGGTTTTGCGGTTGGAGTGGAGCCCCTCGCAGAGCTGGGTCCTGCAGGTCTCACAGAACCAAAGAACCACCAAGGTTGGAAAAGATCTCCAAGACCATCCAGTCCGACCGCCAATACTTCCCCACCAAACCATGGTAGGCACCGGAATGTGAGCTCACGCCCCTCTGTCTTTGCCCAGGAGCCTCGAGATGCCTTTTTTCACTCATTTTTTGCTTTTTCTCCTGCTGAAGAGCAGCAGGAATGGTCCCAGGACTACAGGAAGCAGTAAGTGTGCCTAGAGACACCAACCCAACTGCAAGCTGATCGCACCCATCTGCCATCGAGCAGATCTACCCGGCTTTGTGCTTAGCCAGCGGACAGCACTACAAACAATCAATCACCTTTGTTTTTCTCAGTGATACCACTACAGAAAATGTTACAAAGACTGATTTTTCAGCGCTGGTGATGCTGGACGCTTTTGCTCAATGAAGGGGCTGGGTAAACCAGAGTACATCCCAAAAGCCACCGGATCGACGTTCTCCATCCTGTGGCTGATTTTGTGGTGCGACAGCTGGAGAGAAGACAAAAGGAAGGAACTAATGCCACTGTCTGCACAGTGTGACCTACACACATCACTTGTAGCTCCCCGGGCTGTCCTGGTACTACTCCAGCTGCAGCGACTGATGTTTGGTGGGAGGAGTGCTGCTGACCCTGACTCAACATCCTCGATGCCCCAATGATACCTAAAGATATAAGAGCAGCACAGAAAGCCAGGAAGTGCCTAGAAAAAGAGCTAGTCATAGAAAAACGAGCACGAGACCAGCAGTCTGACCTTGGGGAAGGCGAGACCGCCCCGGCAGCACAGCCAGGCACCTCAAGCTCCTTTCAACCTGCACATCACCTGCAAGTCTGTGCCTGTTTTGTGTTGCTTTGCGGCTGTCAAGGACACTGTGCTTTTGCCTAACCCCTCTTTTCCCTCTTGCCTGCCCTTATTTTCTTTCACACTGATGTGATGTTTTTTGCAAGCTCTGTTCAAGCAGTGTGAGGTTTAATTGATGAAATGTTTAACGTAATGCTAAATATTTAACATCTCTTGCGCTAGCAAAGGGAACCAGACCCCTAAGTGACACAGCACAGAAAGAAAACGTTTCTGTGACAGTGCAAATAGGAATAATGTTGTTTATGCGCGTACACAGCTAGAAATAATGGGGATATAAACACAATGAGTGGTGAAGAGCAGAATGTGAAACAGTGTCTGTCAGTGAGGTCTGCTCTGGGCTAGATTGCATTTGAGTTTAAAAAGGAAGCTGCAAAGGAATCGTGGCATTCTGAAATTGGCAAGATGGATGGAACTGAACAAAGGAAAGTTCCCAAGTGCTGATGTCTGAGCAGACCCAGCCCCACGCTCCCTTTCCCACATCGATATGCTGCCCCAGATGCAAACTCAGCACTTCCCAAACACACCAATGCTGAAGCAGACAATGTCCAGAAACAGGGAAAACCCCAAACCAGCCCTCCTTTCCAGTCTGTCTGCTAAAACTTGGGGAATTTCTGCCTTCCACGCTTCATTTCTTGTTGTGGTCAGAGGGGATGGGAAGGCCCTGTGAAGAAGCCGAGCAACCCAGCACCTCATCAGCACCCGGTGAGCACCCGGAGCGAGGAACCCCGGAGCCAGCCCTGCTGAGCTGCACTTTGAACAAACCAAAGCCTTTCATCCTTCAGCCATCGCTGTTGGCTCTGATTCATTCTTCAGTTCACCTCCCTCGGAGCGGCCCTCCAACAACACATCAGTGTCTCCACGCTTAGGAGCCAAAGCACCCAGCAGTGAAGAAGTCTGTTGCCAGCAGGAGAGCTGGAAGACAAAGCTGGTAGAATTCAGCTCACCTGGACCACACGCTTTGGTGCTTGCTGACCCATGGGTTTCTGGCAGGGAAGACCCTACAACGCATGTTATTTTTGGTGTCTGCTCACAAGTAATGTCAGCTGCTAGAATACACATTCAGCTTAGAAAAACGAGAAGAAAGGAAATAGAGAAAGACTGTCCATCCCATGGCCAAAGCTGATGAAAATTATCTGCACAGCATTTTCTCTTTGACCTCTTTTTCCCTTGAATTCTGCTGCTGCATCATCATCCCTATTTCTGTTGAGTTTGAAGAAACTTTTTAACATCAGCTCTTCCTAAACCATCAAAAATAGTTCTTTTAAAATATTTTTCAGTCTCACATTTAATTTGCAAAAAGATTTCCCAAGTGGAAGCCTTTGTAGGCAGGAATCCTGTGTAGGCAGGATTCTCATCTGCACCGCATTCCACATCTCTGTGGGAAGACCCTAAAGGGAGGGTCAGGTTGGGTAATGGGAAAAATTTCTGTTCCAAAGAGCTACCAGGCAGTGGCTCAGACTGACACAGGGGTGGGGGTCACCGTCCCTGGGGGTGTTCCAGAGCGGTGGGGATGTGGCACTGAGGGACGTGGGCAGTGGGCATGGGGGGGTGGGTTGAGGATGGCCTTGGGGTGCTCAGAGGGCTTCTCCAACCTGAGTGATTCTGTGGTTCTATGTATGCATTAACCCAATGTGCCGATCAAAAGGCAACAAAAGGGCTTAACGTTTCCCCTTGGCTCCAGTACTCATACCTGCACTTCCAACAGACACCGCTGCCAAATAACTTCAGGACTTTTCAGGCAATCAGTGCTGCAAATACACAGTTTGGTTACTTACAATACAATAAAACTTGCACCGGGGTGTGCGAGTGGCAGTGACCACAGAGCCCTTCCAGCTCTCCTCTCCTGCTAAATATGGAGTAAACAAATGGATCTCTTACTGGATAACGGATCGTTTACATCTTACTTCTTTTGAGACCAGTTGATGGAGAAGTAAGGTGTACCTGGAAGCTAAAAGGAGCCCAGTATTTTTCAACTGCAATGTGACCCTACCTTTTTCCACTTCTTACATACGGCATTTGTTCCATCACTGGATCTTGCCACCCAGCAGCAGCCTGCCTACTTCTTTGTTTTGCATGTGCCTCTTCTCTGTGTTTTACACTAAATTATGGTGATTCCCATCTAGATGACACATGGAATTTCCCTTGAAGAAAGGTGCTGTATATGCATTCACATTTTTACATTACAAGGCTGAAAATCTCCACTTTCCACGCAATGGCATAAATATTACATACGGCAGTTACATTGGTACACCTCTACAAGCAACTGGAAAAATAAATGCAAGCAATACTTTAAGGCACGAAATGTCACAAACTGCTGGTGCCCCTGAAGCTAACTATTTGTAAAGATCACAATCTGACACAGAACTATCTCGTGCCTTTAATTACATTGTTCATAATGAAGACTCAACAACGCATAAGTATAGTATGCCATTATTTTTTTAATTATAGATTAGCACACACAAAAAAAGCCTACTCTGGATCACTGCCTTCACATGTAACCCTTTGCTTACACATCACGAATGCACCTGGCACGTGGGAGAAGGAAGCACAACGGAGCAGACAGGAGAGGAACCCTGTACCTCCAGCAGGATTTCGGTAATGCAGGAAGCCCAACCAATGCTGTCATCTCCTCCAATTTGCAGCACAAGCTGCCACTGTTTTCTGGTGCCATGCAAACGTAATGGAGAAGACGACCCCTGCTCCAAGGAACTTGAGCTAACAGCAGTAGCAGTGGTGCAGCTCAGGCAGAGCTGCAGTGATGGAGCCCTGGGTGCCCCTGCAGCCAGCTCACTTCGCCTGTCAGCAGCTGATAGAAACACTTTTCTGTTTTGGGGAACGTGACAACTCTCCAGTGACAATGGCACTCCTCCATCCGTTCCAGTGGAACAGGCACTTGGCATCACAGAACAGATTAGCTCACTGAGCACTCAGCGTTGGGTCAAGTCAAAAGGTACCTTAATGGGTATCAGGAGAGTCCTCTCTAATGTGCATAGCAAAGAGCTGGAGCAATGGGGTGACCGTGGCCACTGGTGGCCCCTCTCCTGTTCCATCAAGCAGTGCGTACTGCAATGAACTGCAGAGCTCAGGCAAACAATATGCTTCATTTTCCATTTAATAAAAAGAATGCAGCTATTGTATCCGTTCTGTAAAAGCAATACTGACCTCTTCACTCACTTGGGCTGCTTTCCTCTATAAGGGTAGAAAGGGGATGGCATCTTCTCAATGCTTAGGGCAACAAACAAATGAAGAAGGATAAAATCAGTTTGCTTGTTTATCAGGTCGTCCTTCCAAGTCTTCTCCTTTTCCTTTCCTCTGCCACCTGTTTCAGACCATCCTCCAGCTCACAGCACCAAGCACACACATTTATACAACTGCCTCAATACTCCCCTAAACCCTACCTCACCTGTCTTGCTCTCCTTCCCCTCGGACATGCTCAGGAATTCCTCTGCACAACAGCTCTGCTGTGTCCTGAGACACAGAATACTGCTCAATGAAACTATTCAGTGCCAAAAGAGAGTACTGCCATTAGAGGTTCGAGGACCTAAACCAACTGTGAACCAATGAAGGACGACGTTCTCAGCTCATTTCAATAGAAGAATTTAAGAATGACTCAAAAACTTGCAGTCATGTAAGTGCTGCATATTCTCAAGGCAATAGCTACAGATCTTTAAATCTGAAAGAGGAGTCCACGTTCAGCTTGATCAAACAAAACAGCAATGAAAACTTCCAGGGCTCATTTTGGTGGCCACGAATGCGTATTCATACCAACCTGGACACATTGCTCACCAAATGGCAATGGGTTTCTCCTTCAGAGATCCACTACACGTAACTGCTACATGTCAACTTCTGGAAGGAAATGGCCTATCCTGTTGGCCCGTTTATCATCATCAACAGCTAAGGATACATTTCAGTTAGTCTTTGATGTTAAGGAAAACTGTGCAAACAACGCAGCTCCTTAGTAAATCCTTTTTTTTTTTAATAGAAAAGTATTTCAGATTAAAACACAAGCAATTATAATTAAAACTACAAAGCGATTTTAAACCAGAAGCTTGTTTGAGGGAAAGAAACAATAGTTATTTCCCCGAGAAAAAAACAATTCTCTAAATGTCCATGTTTCCATAGAGACAGCCTCTATCCTTTTGTGCTCACTAATCTATCTTGGTCGATCGATACTTTATGGTAATTGTCTCCATGGTAATTGCAATGATAATAATCCTCCTTTTCTATATAAAAGAACGTAGGAAAGCAAAAACAAAACAACTTGGGAAACACAGGCTGCGTCTGCAAAAGTGACAGCAGAACACATACGTTTATCTCAACGAAAGGAACTTGAACTGTTGTGCTTAATTAGCGCAGTTGGAGCTCACGGCACCGGTGAAGTTCCATCAGGAGCTTCAGGATGAGGATGCCAAGTCACTGGAATCAATCTCACAGTGGCACCCTACTGACCCACAGCCCAGAGCATCAGGGAGAGGAGCAATGGGAGAAGAGCAAGCCACTGGTGGCACCCGGGCATGCATGGTGTTGGGCAATGTCCTGAGCCACCCACCTGACGGGCTGGACACCGAGCAGAAAGGTGGGCATGGCCACAGGCACCAGCCCCAGGTCCTTCATCTGCATCATCACCTTCAGAAATGACCACGGAAATGGTCATCACCATCCAGCAAAAACCACAGAACCATGGAACGGTTGGGTTGGAAGCCAACCCAGCTCCGCCCCTGCCACGGCAATAGAGTCTTTCCAGGATCAGAGCACAGAACCGTGAACCGCACTGCCTTTCTGCACAGAAAGAGGCGTCACCTCCAAACTCGTATTTCTACACAGAAAAAGCAGCTGAGTAAAGGTAACGCGAGGTGAAACGGATTTCATCAATATAATGATTAGCAATTAACAGCTAGCAAAAAAAAAAGGAAATTACCTAAAATACTTAGGGAAAACACTCCCCCCAAATTAGGATCAATTTAGCAATTTCTGGTAGTTTTGCAATTTAAAGCAAGGAGAGTAACGGTATAGAAATTAATTATGTTGATTATGTACTTGATTACAGCGGATTAAAAAGCAAGTGCTGTTCCCATGGCAGTGCGAGCTGTCAACACTTCACAAACCCGTCGCTGAAAGGGAGAGGGCTGGCCACGGCACGGGGATCTGGGCCTCACCAAAATAAAGAGGGAAAAAAACAGAAAGGGAGAAAAACAAAGCTCGTTCAAAGCAGAGATGAACTATTTGTTCATGTGACGTTCTGCACTATGCAAAGATCCCCCAGAGCAGCCCAGCACTTTGAAACCTATGCAAACCTGAGCCAGGGACCAACATCGGTCCCTCTTCTGGCATCACCGCTGGCAGGGGTGGCAGCAGCAGGCAAAGGCAAGGGAAACTGTGCAGGGGAAATCCTGTAAAGCCCACAGAAAGCTGCCGCTGCTTTACCAACAGGTGACTGGCTGCAGTGGGAAGTCACCAAGGAGCCCCAAGGCCAAGGAGCTGCCAGGTGCCATCCATCAGCAGTGCGGCTGCAAGGGCTGACCCATGGCTGCTGCTGCAGTGCGGCGCTGGGCCGAGCAGTGTGTGCACAGAAGGAGGCGATGGGCCTTTTCCATGACTAACTTCATGCACTTTTCATGAGCCGCTCTCTCAAGACGCCACGCTTGTGCAGTGGACAATTCTTTTTTTCCCAATTGCTTCTGTGATTGAGAATGATAGCGGAAGCGGTTGCAGCCTGGTAGGGGGCAGAGTGGAAATACTTGAATTGTTTGACAATTCTGTATTTTATATTTTATTTACACATATGTATTAAAAAATATATACCAGCCTGCTTACCAGCTTGTTACCATACTGATTTCCACAGGAAGAAACAAGAGGCATAAAGAAGGAAACTGCCAGGCCCCATGGCTGGCAATAGACACTTCCACACATAGTGGGAGTCTGACATCTAAGGGCAATGAAAACACGTAATCTCTATTTAACCCTGGGCATCTTGATCCAGTGGGTGGCAGCCCTGCCCATGGCAGAGGGTTGGGACTGGGTGGGACTTAAGGTCCCTTTGAACCCAAGCCATTCTGCAATTTCATGATATCCATAGAATCACAGAATGGCCTGGGTTGAGAAGGACCTCAAAGATCATTAGTTTCAACCCCCTGCTGTGGGCAGGGTCACCAACCACTAGAGCAGGCTGCCCAGAGCCACATGCAGCCTTGCCTTGAATGCCTCCACGGATGGGGCATCCACAGCCACTCTGGGCAACCTGTTCCAGTGCATCACCACCCTCTGAGTGAAAAATCAAAAAACCAGAAGGCATTTCAGCAGCCCAGGACTTACAACAGAACACTGAGGTTCAGTTCTGTTGGCGCCCGTGGGTCAGAACACAGGACAGTGTCAGAATATCAATTAGTCTCTGCTGGATAAACTGCCTCAAAGTAACCTGGTGTGCTCACCCCTCTGTCACCACTTCTCCCCTGAGCTTCGTGCCGAACACCTTTGGGATCTCACAGAGTGAGAGGGATTTGATGGAAAACTCATCAGCAGTTTTGAATAAAGGTAATTTATGGATAGAGGCAACTTTGATCTGAGGAAGCAGAACAAGAGCACTGGCAGTGCCTTTGATGCGGAGCGATGACGGATTGTTTTTGGCAATGCTGTCTTGGTCGCGCCGTTAGTTGAGGGATTTACCTTTCTTCTCCGGCTGAAATGTCTTTTGCCAAATAAAATAAAACACTGTGATTCCTTTGATGTCAGTTACTTTGTGTTGAACGTATTGACTCAAGTTTTTGTTGGGGGTGTTGCCAGGAGTGAAAACTTTTTCCAGCTCTCCTTCCTTTGAAGAACGTTCCGCTATGCAGTACGAGTAGGCTGAGGATGGAGATGAGTCACAGCCATCACCCACCAGAGAGGCAGCTCTGAACCTCTGGAGCAGACCCAGGGGATCTCCGTGAGCTGGGAAAAGCTGCTCCCAAAGCCTCCTTCAGCTGAGAGAACCCTACTGAAGAAGCCTTGAAAACATCATTTGAACTCCATCACCTCTCTTATTTTTTTAACATACCATCAGTGGAAGAAAGTGCACCCTAAGCTTAAAGGAGGACACGTAAATCATTACACAGCCCTGAACGCCTCATACAGAAATGATGTCCAGCTTCTAGACTCGAAAAGCCCAAGGGAATGAGGGAAAAACAAGTGCTCCAGCATTTCTGTTGAATTCACTCCCTGAAGTCAAGCAAAACTTTCCCCATCTTCTCCAAGCGGTACAAACAAAGGTCTGAAGATTATTCATAACATTGTAGCTCATTTTTAATACCAGAGACAAAATTGCTTAACATCAGCTTTACTCTCTGACAATTTATTTAAGGCAGGAGAGAGCTCCGCTAATACTATTTATGTACGAATATAAATAACTCATTCCTTTTGAAAAGGAGTTCAAACGTCCGAAATAGCAATTCATCTTTCTGCTCACTGATTTTGTTAATCATCAGTAAACCCTGAATTTTCCTGGCAAAACCCATTCCCAACACGAGGACCACGGGCCCCGCAGACCTGCAGGGAGCTGACGCCAGCCGCAGCGTGCACGTGGGCTTCCCCTCTTCTTACCGTCATTCCTTTTGCTGCGTGTGACCCCGTCTCAAAAGACTTCATTAGAAACAAAGGATGGATTTGCTTTCCTCACGTTACGGATGCGATGGTTCCCCGTAATCCTGTCCTTTTGTCATACCACTCTGGGGGAAACCGAATCAGAGCCGGCAGGCCTTGGCATCAATGCAAGCAAACCGCAAATTCAGCTGTGAGTTACTGCAAACGAACGCCGCATCAGTGCAGGAGGAACATGCAGGAACCCCTCAGCGCAACCCACGTGCTCAACCAGGCACTCAGCAGCTGGGCTGTGCATCTGCAGTATTCCATGGGGGGAGGCATCATGGAGGACCCACGGCTCTTAGAGAGGTCCACAGCTCCCCATGGCCATTCTACAGCTCCTTCTGGTGGCCCTACAGCTCCTCATGGCCACCCTACAGCTCCTCATGGCCCAGCAGCTCCTCATGGCCCTACAGCTCATCGTGGTGGCCCTACAGCCTCACAGGGAGCAGACGGGCCCGAGGGAACAGCACAGGGCTGTGTCAGGAGAGGGTCAGGTGGGGGGAGGGAAAGGCTGTGCCCCAGAGGGTGGTGGGCATGGCATTGCTCCCAGAGCACTGGGACAGCCCTGAGCTGCTGGAGCTCAGGGAGTGCTGGGACACTGCTGTGCCATAGTGCTGGGGTTGGGTGCTGCTGTGTGCAGCTCGGGGTTGGGCTCAGCGCTCCTTGTGGGTCCCCTCCACTTTGCGATACTCGGTGATGCTGTGGTTCTATGGTTCTACGATGAGTTTAATAACACGGCACAGCCCTCAGCACACCGCAGCGTTTGCAATTATGATATTATTTCTCATTATGAAAAAGCCAGAAAGCAGTTCAGAGCGGGTCATTAATCTCTATGCAAATGAGCAGCAGGCATACGGCATCACCCCGCTAAGGACCCTCGCACAGAACAGCCGAGCTGCTGCAGCTTTGTTCCGCAGCCGCCCCGACTGCTATTTTCGCCGGATGACGTCCGTAGTGTCATGGTTACGGCGGTGCCGCACGAAGCATCGCTCCCACCTCTCCCCATGGACACAGTGAGAGCCTGCAGCCACCAGGCACTGCCAGCCCGAGGTGACCCCGTGCCACCGCCAGCACCCGGATGGCTCGGGGGGGATGCGGGCAGCTGGGGCCTCGGCAGCACGGGCACGGAGCAGAGGTGAACGTGCAGCACACCGCGGCAATACGTAACAACGCATGTACTGCTACCCCATCCTCATTATATTTTAATGGTCTTTGTTTATGGAAGAAGTTAGTCAGCACTTCTGCAGGCTCCTCCGCTAGCGACGAGCTGCACTTCTTGTGGTGCAGTCTTCCAAAGCCCATGTTTTGTGCAACAAAGAACAAGAGAGCAGTGCTGCGTGCACAGACTATTAGTCATCTTTGTGAGCTCTAGGAGGGGTCTTCGAGCCCTTCTCTGTTTTGCAATGTGCAATTGAAGTCTATTCAGCGTACTGTTTTCCCCCGTTTACAAATGCAGAGCAGCTAACGTTTCATCTCAGCAGAACATTACCAAGCTGAAGAACCAAACCATGCACTCTGAGCAGAGTTAAGCAAACCTTACTGAAGCGGAAATGTCCTCAGCTGGGCTCTGCAGCACTTTTTTGTTTCAGTACTTGCTTCTATACCCTGTTGTATGCAAGTTCAAATCTTGATTTGAATTTCAAAATACATCCCCTTTCTTTGCTCCCCGTTGGTCCATCCTGAAAAGAAGATCACTCTGGTCGATCTTTGCCTCATTATGCAGTGTTCTCGTTTTTAGCATCACCCGACACTCCTGCAATTTCACTCTTATCTGTTCTCAAATCAGAACTGAAGAAGAGGTTGCCTCGGGGTGGGTTGGCTTTGGGTGCCTTTTTTTCAAGCTAATGACTCCCACCTGTGTCTTTCATGGTAGAAGGCATTAATTAAATCTGCAGAATTTCAAACCTTTTCTTGACATAGTGGCTGCTTACCCATTATCAGACGACCATTTTTTCCCTCCACCACTATTCTTAAAATAAAGCACGACTGACAGCCACTACATGTCAGTGTGGGGACGTGGCAGAGCGCTGGAGTGCGCTTTGTGTGCCACAGCAGCTCCGGCCACTGCGTCTGACACAGCATCAATGCAGGTCAAACACAGCTCTTCCTTAAGTTTGAAAGAGCAAGACCCACTCCAGTTTGTTTCCAGCTGTTTTTGCCTCTCCCTCTTTGCTTCCTTGTTCTTTTATCCGACCAGCTGACAGCCTGGCACACGCCGGTGCTCTGAGATCCTCTTGCTCACTCTTTGGCACAACAGCCCCATGAAAAACAGCGCAAGGAGAAACCCCTCACCTTCTGTTACCATCTTCTTGTGCTCTGCCTTCCGGACAGCGTGCCATCTCCCGAGCTCAGTGAGTCATGGACACAGGTAACCAGCATCCTCACTGAGGAAAGCAGGACCAAGAGTAGGAGATTCACTGAAGCCCAAACGCCCTAACGCTGGTAAAGCTTCCACATTCCTCAACAGTTCTACCAAAACACACTGTAAGATGCCAGCCAAAGCAGACACTGCACAGAGAGAACACCTGCCCGAAATCAGCCAGCAGCCCTGCTGCAAGGCACAATCTACTGACTTCTGATTGACAGGGAGGAACTGCTGCTGCCCGCAGTGCTGGAACAACTTCTGCTATTTCACTCAAGTGACTTGAAAGTCTGAGCACACA
>JANHGO010004441.1:0-24986 GCA_024606505.1 Aquila spilogaster | reverse complement strand
TTGTTTTCTTGTCTTGCAGAACGAGCCTCTGACTTCAGGTTATCATGGATACCCAGCAAGAGACAATCAAGTAAGAGCCTGATTGCAGTAAATGTGTGTGCACGTGTCTCTGTACACTTATGGATGTTTTGTCTGACAGCTTCCTGGCTGTCTTGTTATGGAGTGGAAATTGTTTTGTTCTATTGTGGAATGCTTCTGGAGATACATGTGGTAAATTGAATGTTTTTTATGGCCTCCAGCTGTATGTGGCAATGTGCCTGGTAAGGGGTTAAACATGATCCACATTACCAACGGCTCAGGAAATTCTTTATTCTTAAAAACATCATAACTTAAAATCCCTGTCCTAAGCTCCGACTATATCTCCTCAGTGTTAATGAATGTAGATGTTCGGTGCCAGTGCATGCTTGGCCCTGTTTTATACTTATTGCTGTAATTCTAGCATCTGGGGAGCAAAACAACACTGAGTTTTTCTGAGAGTCTGCTTTGCTCTTGGAGTAGGGAATGATGTGTCCTGTTGGGTTGTTTCTAGTATTTGTGAAGTTGTCTTGCCTTCCTTTCGAGTCTTGCCAGGCCCCTGCCCCTTCCTCTTATTCAGGATATTCTCCTCCTACAGCAGTAAAAATTATACTGTTCAGTGCATTGCATCTGTAAGTATTCTCTTGCCTCCTAGCAGAAGACAGAGAAATCCCAGTTGATGAATTTTCACTATGGAAGGAGGAGATGCTTTGGAACAAATGAAATTTAATGGGTTGTAAGATACAACTGTCACACATTAAATCTCCCTTAGAATGAAGTTTTTTTCAGTGTTCTGCAGTGCTACTGCAGAGCAGAGTATGATCCAGTGTAGCAGGAAATTAATATGCACCGAAAATCAATAATGCAGCACATTTCAGTAATGAGCAAATAACAAAACCAGAATCAAATTCTTTAATACTCTCAGGTACCGCTATATAAAGAAAGTGATTTTCATCGTATCTTGATGAGGCCTGGGTATATGTAGCAACAGCTTAAGGGGAGATGTTTTTATGAAGGAAGCGTAGCATAGTGCAGCCTCAGCAATTGAAGAGCTCGAATCTTTGGTGCTTGTAACGTGTGTATGAATTTCCATATAGGAGGAAATTATTCAGAATGTCTACTGGGATATATTAAACTGTTAACTAGCACAAGTAAATATTACAGGCTGGGATGCTGTGAGAATTGTGTTCCTACTCTATCCAGGCTGAGTAAGGTATGCTAGCTTGAGAGGCAGAGCCAGTCCCAGATCCTTAAGCGGTTCATAACTGTTTTCAGCTTTTCCATTCTGGTGGCACCCTCTGCCCCCTGTTTTGCGCTTCACTGTACTCCCCCATTTAGGGGTGTTTCCAGGTGTCTTTGGGTATTTCATTTTGGTGGCTACCAGTATGTCCTGCTCCACAAGTTTCCTCTTTCTCATCCCTTAATAACTCTTCTGATTTGAAAGTCCAGAACTGCTGTTGCTGGCAGGTCACCAGATCAGCGGAGATGGGCACGGGAAGCTGTACAGCAGCCGGGGCGTGAAATGAGAATTACAGCCTGCACAGCCCCGGAGGGCTCTGTATGGGTGAGCACAGAAAGTAATGTATATTAGCAAGTGTGCATATGTGTTTCAGATGGCAGATAGCTTTATGGAAATTTCTTAGTGGACAAACAGCTTCAGTTAACTCTGGTGTTTTCATTTTAGTAAATACTTGTAAAAATCCTTTTTGGCTGTTCGTTTTTTTTTCTGGTCTTGGTAACATCTTGATCTGTGGTGTTTGTCCTTCTGTCTTAACTTTTGGTCCTGAAGCAGCTTAAATTCAGGTCTGGTTTTCACTAATGAGGTTTCAAGGCTTTTAGCTAATCTGATTGGGAGCCTCTAACATGACAGCAGCAGAGAAAGAAGTCTTCTGTTGCCACAGACTGGGGCTGGTGTGGGAAAGACAGCAATGGCTGATCCATCACCTGCCTTTCTGTGCTGGAGAAGGAGGAAGGAAGTGGTGTGGGAGTATGTGTAGTGATCCTGACCCTGTAACAAAGTAATTTAGAGATGCAGGAGCAATTGTGTCAGATTTCCTCAGATTAGGAGCTGGATTTGAGCTGCTGGGCGTAAGTCTCTGTATCTTTCTCTTTCCCATTGCAGTTCCTGATTGTAAATACTTGTACTGTGCTTTTTACCACAATGTTTTCCTTAGCAGAAGTAGCAAAGCAGAGCTTTATTTTTAGGGCTTTTCCTCGTGTGACCACAGTAGTCCTGCTAGAAATTCTGTGGATACAACTTGCCCTTTCTTTCAACTTGTGTAGCATCCTACTCCTTCACTTGTTTGTATATCCTTTTCGATCCTTCAGGCTCTAAATGCCGTTAATTGCTGGCTGCAAACCTTTCACTATGCTGTTTTTACACCCTCTAGTGGTTAAATCATACCCAGATGTTCCAGATTATTGTAGTTTTTCTTCCTTCCAGTGGAAGTGTGTGATTGGTTTGAGTCCTCGCTTTGGCCATTTGGGAATGCTTAGGTCTACAGTACGAAGTTTATTTTGTATCCTTTCCCAAATATTTAAGCATTCTGTCATTGTCATGCATGGGCAGCAGTGCTGAGGCAAGTGAAATGGGTTCATATCAAGGCTGTGTTCCTCTTAATTCTGGTGTTGTGTGATTGCTTTGCGATGACCCAGAGCTTTGGGTTGCGCAGCCCCCTCATTCCTCACCTGCCCTGCCAGAGTGCTGGCTTACTGGACTTTTTGTGGTGATAGGGCCCGAGGAGCACGTGTGCTAAATCATTACGGTGTATGTTTGCCTAAAAAGGGAAGACTTTCTGTTGCTGAAGTGTTGCACTTCTGGGTCTACATTACAGCCATGTAAAGAGCTGGAGAGTTCTCTGGGACTGTTTTCAAGAATTCAAGGTTTGCTCTGTGGATGTTCAATGCACATACAGGAATGGCAGGATGCCCCTCCTTTTCCCCCGAGCTAGGCTGATGGCAGTGACGAAGCCCTCAGTAAAGGGAATATAAGGGAAGTGTTAGTGTAACATTGTTAACCAAAGACTTGGTTCTAGTCTTTTAGTGAGGAGAGCTTATTCTCTGGGGACTATTCAGTTCTTTATCCCTCTGTTGGGCCTGCCAACAAAATGGTGTTTCTTTTTTTGTAACACAAGCGCCTGCCTAAAATGCAGTGAACCAAGACTTCCTTGCTTCATTTTCCAAGCTGTGACAAACAGCTCTGAGGTACTATGAGTTGGTCTCAACATGGAAAATGACTGGTACAGCTATACTGATACAACTCTTACATATAGACAAAGTCATCAAGAATAGATACTCTGCTTCCAGAAAGCTATTCCATGCTAACGGTGCGAGCTTGTTTTATATATAGCGAAGGCCTGTCATATTGCTCTAGTGCTTTTCATGTCCAAACGTATTGGACATGATACCTGAAATTGTTTGACTGCTGAATACTGGTACTTCTGTGGCAGAATTTGGTTGCTGCACAGAGTAATTTTGTTCCCCAACAGGAAGCAAAATGAGCAAGAACACCTTGTTTAGCTGCCACTGAAGGGAAGAGAGGAGGAGAGAGAGTTTATGGAAGCAGGAGGTAATTGCACGTACCAGAACTGGGTCAGGGTGTTAGAGCTATTACACCTCTTCTGTTATGGAAAGCTATCCTCAGCTATCACAACGGGTTAGGATGTTGGTTTGAAGCCTCTTTTAAAAGCTTGTAATTCCGTGAGTACAATTCTTAAATCAAACTGGGCCATTGGCTCGTTACTAATGTGGTGGAAACATCATTACCTATCACAAGCGACACTTCCTTCAACAGCTTAATTTCGGTGGCTGGTTTTCCATCTGAGCACTCACCAGGCCTGACCTGTTGTTCTCGTTATATGTAGATGAGACTGCAGCCCAAGGTAGCGTGGGTGCCCATGGCAACTGCTAGGAACAGCTTTATCACTATCCCCTCGGTTTGAGTTCAAGCTTAAGGTGAAATGCTGTTAAATCCTCTCCAATTGTCAGCCTTTTCCCCTGGGTCTTTACTCACTTTCTGCTTTGGAGTTATCTGTTGGGGCATCGTAGGCAGCAGGCGGGCTGTGTGCTTTCCCCTCCCCTGGACCGCAAGCTGGTCTGGTTGAACTGAACAGCGGTGGTGGCAGTCTGTGAGAACAGGAAGCCTCCCCTGTTGCTTTTTTTTCCGGTTTGTTTTCTTTGCCCAGTCCCTCCTGATGTGGGGAGTTCAGCAAGGAAGTCCTTCATCCTAAGATGTGAAGGGTGTGTGTGAGCTCCCATGGGGAGGCAGGACAGCGGGTCGCCGGGTTTCCTGTTGGAGCTGGCTGCACAGAGGTACTGCTGTTCCCGTCGGTGGGCTCTCTGCAGCGAGCAGCGGGGATCTCGGCAGAGAGTTCAGAGGGGGAAGCCTCTGTCCTCTTGTCTGTGTGGTCTGAGGCTTCTTCACCGATATTCCTCTTCTCCGTCATGTGGATGAAGCATGAATTTGGAGACATTGTCAGAACTTGATTAGCAGCCAAGTGGTTCAGTATGGATTAGGATATCCACAAAAATCTCTTGGTTTAGTATTAACAGACTGAGATGCTCTTGTCGTAAAACAAATAAAAAGTGACCTTCTGGAGGAGAACGGTTTGGCCACTTGTTTGTTTTTTTTTGAACCATGATAGCACCAGCCACAGTCTCTCCAGTGCCCTACTTTGTCGGTCTTGGAACAAAGACTCCCTGTCTCAAGAGTTTAAGTCTGTAAGTAGTGTTCCTGAAAAGGGTTTTGGTTTTTTAATTTGTTTTCCTCCTTGTAACTGACCATGAAAATAAACCCTCTAGTGTGTGTGCTAACTGTCTTGGTAACTGGTGAGATTGTGGCAGTGGAAGTGTTAACTTATTCAGGAGCTAGAAAGGAGAGTTGTTTGTTGGTTTTTGGTTTGTTTGTTGCTTACACTTTTGGTTTGAATAGTGTATTTAATAGAAATGCATAAACTGAGGGACAGAGGGAGGTTCTAGAAAGGCCTTAAATAAAGTTTTAACACCTTACTCCTTGAGTGAATAGCCAGGACAAAGTTCAGGAAGTGTCTGAGGTCCTCCATATAAAATGAAGAAGGGCAGGCTTGGTGTTCCTGGTGCTTCTGAGGAGTGCCTCTTTGCTTGAAAGCAAACAGCCCAGAATCTGGGATGGGACCAAGCTAATGAGGGGAAACTGTTCTAAACATCTTCCTTATGTTTAAAATGAGGTGAATTAGGGTTAAGATTGCCAAATCTTCTGCTTCCTGGCTTCCACGGCCTCTCTTCAGGCAAGCAGTGAGATGTTTCCACTCTGTACTAGACAGGTCTGAAGGGATATTCTGTTACTGACCTAACTGCAATGTCCCATAGAAAATAACGAGCTTCACTTTAGAGAAAGGAAGTTTGGGCAAAACTGTCCAACATGTTCAGGAGATGGGAAGCATCTGAGGCAGCTGCACTCAGAGGGGTTCAAGGGTGTGTAGTGGGATAACTGCTGGGGGGTTACTGTTTAGCACCTAAGCTGTGAAGGATGTGGGACAGTTAAGATGTGTTATGGAAAGGCATTTAACACTGCAGGAGGGGAGGAGTTTGAGAAATCCTTTACCGGATTGCATCCAACACTGCTTATAACTCAGCACATTCAGAAGGTAAAAAAGTGTTGATAGAGTGGAGAGAGTTAAGTTAAAAGCAATGTAAATCATGATATCTGAGAAGGAAAACAGAGCGCAGAGTGTTTAGCTAAAAATTGAAGGAGGAGGTGGTTACAGAATAAAGTTCAAAGAATCAAGGATGAGTTGGAAGAGGAAAGATAAGATCCACTGAAACTAATCTAGTAATATTTCCCCCTGAATCCAGAACTGTCTTGGTAAGACACCTGGTTGATCACTTGAAGTGCAAAGTGGTTCCTTGTTTTCTCAAGCCCAGACTACATCCCTAAGAAACTGCAGGAAAGATTCAGAAATTGGGATTAGAAAAAATTGTAATGCATACACCACTAAATAACTGAGCTTGTTATAAACCTGCTTTCTGAAATTTCACTCTGAACCAATTTCACTCTGAACCAAGTGGCTTATATTGGCCACATTCCCCCAAATCTCTCCTTTCCTTTCTGTTTAGCTAATTTCCTACCATCAAGACCCTTAAATAGTACAGGAAGCACGGTGTCTTGCAGTTGACACAAGTCTTGCAAACACATCACACTGGCCGTATATTTGTTTCCCTTTTCCCTCATGTCTGCTGTGTTTCTAGCCTCTCTGAATACAAGGCAGGGAATCCTTTCCTTACAGAACCTTGAATACCTTTCATAAACACCTCCAGCGAGCTCCATACCAATGCATGCCTTGCTGTTACTCAATAAGAAGAGAGAAAAGAATAACCACGTGGAGAAAAGTTGCATGAGAAGAAGTTAAGGAGTGCATCTAATTTATATACGTGGGAAGACTTCCTGACAATAAGCTCCTTCAGTCCTATAAACAGCTTCTCAAGGGAAGTAACGATTACCTTGCTGATGAATAGTTCGGCCAAAGCTCTGGGGTTGTAAGGCGTTGGCAGGAAACGGGCTGGATGATGTAATACAAATTCCTTTCATGTTTGAGTCCTCCGATGCAAGCAGTTTCTCATCTCTGCTTGGGGTTAAAGAGAGGAGATGTGAGTCATCCTTGGGAGAGGACCAGGAGACCACTTTTTCTCCTGCGATGTACTTTTTGACCATTGAAGTGTTACCCGATGTCTGCAAGAGTCTTGGAGACTCCCAAGCCCCTCAGTTATTTTGGCAAGAGGGACAGCATCTTGTTTAGATTTCTCCTTCTGACTGATCATATGAGTGCTAGAGAGTGTGGCACGTGTTTTAGAAGTAGACTGTAAAATGATAGGTTGGAGGACCAAAACCAAACAATGTAGAGAAAACAGCCTGTTGATGGATATTATATCCTACTGAGGACATGAAAGCAGTGATTCTGGGTCAGACAGAAGGTCTCTGCCTTCCAGTGTTCTGGCTTTGACAGTGTCTAATAGCAAGTACTTAAAGGAGAGGGAGCAGTGCCAAGACTGGGTGATACTTCCCCTCCTCTGTACTCTTGAAGCAATCCCGTGGCTTTGGGATTTCCTGGCCATAGATTAAAAAAAAAAAAAAAATACCCTGTGATAGAAATTTTTTTGTCTTTATTGAATTTGTCTAAATGGTTTTTGAGGCCGTCTAAATCTTTGGCATCCGCAACATCCTGTGGCAATGAATCCCTGCTTCAGGTATGTTTTATGGGGAAAAAGTTCTTCTGTGCACAGCTAACTTGAAACCGAAGTGGTTTTAAAGCTCTCGGGTGAGGGGGGCTTGGGGTCCTCGGCTTAGAGAGCTGCAGTCATTGGGTGGGTGAGGATTTTCTTCTCAACTGGAAGGAAAAAAATAAAAAACAACCCAGAACCAAACCGAGCATAAGTAGTTTGTGTGCGTTTAGTATCTTTTTATTTTTTCCCTGAAGGATTATAGTACCTTTGCAAAGGTTATTTCTAGATACCCGTAACTTCACGGGCGCCGGCCCTTTGGAACGCCCTGCTGCAGCCTGGCAGCGGGCTGACCCTGCTGCGTAACCGGGAGAGCTGGGGGAGAAGGAGGAGGAGGACGAAGAGGAGGAGGAGCAGGACGAAGAGGAGGAGGAGGAGGAGGCGGAGGCGGAGGGTTGTTGGTGCAGGGGGTCAGCCCCGCGGGGGCCGGGGCCGCTCTGACGGCGGGCTGCCAGGAGAGGGCAGCCGGCGCCCGGCCAGCGCTCGCCGCCCCGCCCCGCCGGAGCTGGGGCCCGGCCGCCTCTGCTTTCCTCCCTCCCCGCAGCCTGCCGCTTAGGTTGTCCCCTGGCATTAAAGGCCGTGGCCGGCAGGAGAGGGAGAGAGAAGGGGAAGAGGGTTCGGCTTCTTGCCCCCCTCCCGCCCCGCAAGCCTTTGGGGGTGACTGCTCTTCAGTTTCCGTGCTCCACGAGGGAAGTTTTGTTTCGAGGATGTGTCACTGCCTGCAGCCAGCACGGGGAGCACCCAGGGAGGGCCGAGACGGGCCTTGCTGCCCCTCCACGGGGCCTGCTTAGGCATTTGATTCTTCGAAGAGGCGAGGAGGAAAAGGGTTTGCTCTGCAAAGTCTTTGCTCTGTTGCCAAACGTCTCGGGGGTGAGCAGAGGGGAAATACAGGAGGGATGTTTGAGGAGGAGTGCTGGTGCCAGAGAGTTGCTTTTAGAGGGGAGCCTGAGCCGGCAGTCCCTACCTAGCGCTTTCCCGGCCTCAGCAGGCTCCTGGCCAGAGCTGGTTTTATCAAAAGGCACATGTGGTGCACAGCACTGCTTCTGCTCGGAGGGCAGTGCAAGATGGACGCAAGCTTACCGTGAGGGTTCGGGGATGTCCTCCTTCAGGCCGGTACAGGCCGTGCTTGAGTCGGTTGTCTCCAGCACGTATACTTCGTATCATGAAATCTCACAGCTTTCAAGTGAATGAAGGGGGTGTGTGTGTGTGTGTGTGAATAAATAGTATTAATAGTATTCTTCCATCCCATTTTTTTTTTTTTTAAAGGAGGCTAGAGATCCCAAGAAATACAACTGGTCAGTGTAGTTACAGAACTTGGAAAGATGCTGAAAAAGATCAGATGTTTATCGTCAGATCTTTTACTAAAGGAAATTAAGGCAACAACAGACAGACAGTGCTAATTTTTAAGGACCAATCATGTCAGATCGATTTAATTTTCTCCTCTGACGTGGCAGCAGGCCTGGCAGATGGAGAAGGCTACTGGCTTTGGACCTAGTCCTGCATGACCTTTACATAAACTAGGCAAATGAAAGGTGAAATCAAGAAGGGGCTGAGCACCTCATTAGAAAGCAGTATTTAGAGTAATTATGTCATGCTTTTCTCTGGGTGTGTGATTCGGAGTCTTGACATGGTCTGCCCTGGCTGCTCTGCTCTTCTGTACTGTTCATCAAACATCAGAGTAATGAAATAGTGACTGAATATATGTATGTGGGGGGCTAGCAGCCTTTGGAAGGTAGGATTAGATGTCAGAAAGATCACAGTAAATTGCAGAAATGGCCTGAAATCCAACAATGTGAAATTAACCAAAACCAAGCTGTATTAACAAAAGGAACTGTATACGCAGTATAAAATGGAGAATAGCTGTAAAAAGCAGTAATATCGAAGGGAAAGATCTGGGGGAATAGGAGAAAACAAACTGAGTATGTGGTGCTGTTTTTTGTGATCCTGAAAACCTGGAATGCATTTCCAGGTGTGTCGAGTAACTGCAGAAGGTAGTTATTCTTCAGAGCTCAGCGCAGCGAGCGGAGCACTGTACCTGGTTTTAGGCACTTCAGAAAAGACACAGGGTGAATCTGGAAAAAGTCCAGGGAAGAACAAGAAAAAGAAGCTCAGAGAGCCTGGCATAGGAGGAAAATATTGAGCTTGTTTGTTCTTCAAAAAAAGAAAGAGTAAAGAAGTATGGAGGATGGGGATTGATTATTTACAATGTCCATTGAAGGTAGCTTAATTTGCATCAAGGGAGGCTTAAATTGGATATTATGGGGTCAAATAACATTTTCTGATTCAATGTAGTGAAGCACTGGAACAGTAATTTAGGGGACTGGAGTTCCTGTTCCTAGGAGTCTGTAAAAACAAGTCAGGCAATTCCTGATGGATGTTTGTCTAAACATGCTCTGTGTTGCCTCTGAGCACGGAGGACCTCTTGTCTCCCCTGCCCTGTACTTGCGTTCTTCCGTGACATTAAAAAACCAGTTGTTACCATTTACGTAATTCCACAGTGTATGACTGCTGTTGTCTTGGGCCTTTCTCTCTTTTTTTTTTTTTTGGTGTGTCTAAATTGATAGGAGGCTCCTCTGCTCCTGTATGATCTTAAAAGTGCCAGAGATCCTTTTTTTGTGACAGCTGCCTCATAGCTCTATTTCTTTCTGAGCTTGCTTATTACTCAAAGGGTGCAGGGTGTTCAGCATCTCTGAGTCAGTCCTTCCCTCTGTCTCACAGTAATAACATGTATCATGTATGAACCTTGGAGCTGTTTGATATCTTGATTTCCCTTTAAGCTCTCTGGCCAGATCTCTGTTTCGGGCGTGCTTAGAGGAGATTGTTTTTGTTTTTGTTTTTGTTTTTTTTTTTTTATTGAACAAACACCTCCTTGCTACCCTACCTGCAACTGCCCTTGCACGAAGACAGGACTGAGAGAATTCAGCAGGAGCATTTGCTCAGTCTGGGCAGGGAGTGTGCTTCTGCCTGCCTGCCTGCAGTTGGGATCTGCTGTGGGAGGGCAGCCTGTGTGCGTTACGCTGAGTACGTACGGTAACTGCTTCACCGCCCCGCTCGTGCCGGCCGCTTCAGCAGGACCCTGAGTAAATGAATGGGATTGCTTTCTGTTCTGTTGACTTCTCCTGCATGGTGAGTGAGCAGCTCTGCATTGGCTGGGGAAGGATGCTGCATGCAAGCAGACTGCCTCAGCAAGCTACGCAGATGCTCCTGAGAATAGCTGGTGGATAGAAGATGGTTTCATTCTTCTCAATATTAAGGGAGAGGTATTTCCAGCAGTAGCATAATGTTGCTTGGAGCAGGCATTTGCCAGATGGTTTCGCCTCCCCCGAGGCTTTGGGATGTGAAAGGGAAAGGGCCAGGAACACACTTTTGATTCATTCCATTAGTAGATTAATCGGCACTGTCCTGGCTTAATAAGTCTCTTAGATTTCCCAGTGGAAATGGCACATGTAATTCTGCCCAGGTCATGCTCTGCACACCTGTGTTGAAGCTTTCACAGCAAGAAGCTATGCTGCTGCAGGCAACATCTGCAAAACAAGACTTGGGAGGGGGGCAGGGTTTTTTGTGGGGGGGGAGAGGTGAGAAAATCTTTTTAATAAGTACTGTTAAATAATGCTAGTGGGAACAAGATGGCTTGTGAGAACATGCTTAAATTCTTCTGCCATTTTGGTGGGGGTTGTATTTAAAAATCTTGCAGTGGTAATTTGATGTTATGAAGCTTTTTTTGTTCTCCCCCCCCCTTTCTGTATTAATTGCTGGCTAGATTGTGATTTCCAGGAAGTCTGTGATTAGAGGACAAGGGTGCTCTTCCTGATAAAGGTCAGAGGCTGCTGTCTCGAGAGGCTGGCGATAAAATGAAGAGAACTGTCTCACTGATTTTAGCTGAAAACCTGAGCAGATGCTGTGCTGCTATTTACTTGGGGGGGCTGTCCCCCATGACCTTCTCTTCCCGCCTCTCTTTCTGCAGGCCAGCCAATTGTTGGGGAGTGGATTTAGTTGCTGCTGCCGCCCACACAGGAGAAGGTTTGTAGCTCTTGGCAGTTTTAGCAGGAATCTGCGTTTTTAACTCTTCTGGTGCCTGTGGATTGCGATGAGCTGCGCTTTGATGTCACGGCAGCCCTGAGCTGTACTTGCTGCCAGGCCTAATAAAGGTTTACCAGTAGGATTGTATCTGATGAGACCCGTTGAAATGCCTTCATGCTTGGATTTTATTGAGGAGAGACTTCAGGTACTGCCAGCAAACACATCCTCGCCTTTTCTGGTCCATTGTTCCCAATACACCTGGAGAGCATGGGCTACCCTTTCTTACAAGTCAAGAGGACAGCAGTGGCTAACGTTGGCAACAGTTTGATCGTCATCTCTGTTTCTGGGGCACCTGTCACCCTGGCTCCTTGCCATGGTCTCCCTAAGCTAAAACAGTGCTCCTCTATTCCAAGTGCTTGGAGGACATCTTGTTTTCCAACCATTTATGGCAGCTAGCTCCAATCCTTTGCAGGGTCTGGAGAAAGACTGACAGGGGCCAAAGGAGTAAATGTCATGAGACTCTGGAGCTTTCTCTTGAAAGCTGAGATAGAGATATTTTACATCCCGCGGTATATGTAGCTGGATTTAGGCTCTCTGGTATTTCCAGTAGAATGGCATTTGAGAACTGGGAGGCTGAACTCTGACAGCAGTGTTGTCCCCAGTTGCTGCCAACTTCACCCCAGACAGAGAACTGCTGTATTTCTTGAGCAGCTGCTGCTGTGGAGCAGAGCACGGGAAGAGTTGATAGTCTCTGAAATAATTTGAAATATACTGGCAGAATAGACAGAGAGCGCCAGCCCTCTGAATTTCACTCAAGAATTAATCTAATCACTGTGTAATATGTTCTTACTGGTCTATCCTACCTAAAGGGCAAACTTAACTACATTAGGCACAATTTGGAGCATTTGATTTCCTTCAGACTTAGAATTAGGATACAGCTGACTATCCATGTACATATTTCGAGGTTTCTGGGCATCTCTAATCCAGTTTGTAGTGACATTAGCATTAGATAACCATAGCGAGCCCTTTATCTGAAAGGAAACATGCATTCTTCAGGTCACACAAGGATGAAAAAAGATTGTTCTGGTCACTGTTGCTTTCTGGGAATTTGGGAACAGGGAAGAATTTAATATATTGTGGTTGCTGGTTGCTTTGTTGTCAAAGTGAGTAGCTTCTCTAGCGGGTACAGTAGTTGTCACATGGTATGGCTACACTTCAAAGCTAAAATTTGGATTAAGATGAGATGAGAATGTATTGCATGGGACCTAGGGAACAATAATTGCACATGTTGACTGGCCATAGTTACTTCATACCATTCATCTCATCTAAACCGAGTGTGAGGGAGCTGCTTGCTACTCATTCAATTTGTCTCTTAGAAAGGGATGGGAAGAGTAAGCATGTTGCAATCAGTCTCTAATGGAAGAGTAATTTTGCCAGGGTTTGATCAGAAAAGGCATCAGAATGGAATTTACAGTACTGTGGGTTTGGGGTTTTTTTTGTCATGGCAGGGTGTAGGGGAAAGAAGGGAAGGTGGAACAGCCTTAATATGAGCTCAGCTGAAGGTGTTTGAGGGTCACAGTATGTACCCCACAGACTGCAGTGATGCTGAAGACCAGATCTGTAGCTGGTCTGCTCCTATGAGAGCCAAAATCCTCCTGATTCAAGTACATCAGTTGACACAAGTGCCAAGAAATACATCTGAATTTGTTGGAACATCCCACGTTACAAACTCTGGGTGTTTCCAGTACTCACTGCATGTGAGATCTGCAGAATGCTAAAATGCCTTGTTAAAAGATATAGGTAGGTATCTATCCGCATGCTTTCTCAGAAGTCCCATATTAAATATATACACTAAAAAGACTTTGAAGAATGGATTATCTTTTGCTTATAAAGCAGGAAACAAGTAGTGCAGCTAGTCTCTACATACACACGCTTTTCTAAATTGTCTTATGCTCATAATTCCCTGAGGAACCAGTCAGATGGAGGGAGCTGTTTGCTGCAGCCATGAGAATAATCCAGCTAGATGGTGGTGGCACAGGTATGGTTAAGGACTGCTTTGCCCAGAACGAGATCAGAAGCAGAACTGCTATTCTGACAACTGACCTTTGCTGATCATTGTGAATTGAAGTTGGGGATATTGTGTTCTATAACTAAATTTTTCCAGTAGCATTTCTGTCCTCTAGAAATCTTCCTCTGTATTTTATATCTGTTTATGCTTCTTGTCTTATGCTTTATTAACGTCTTTTACATTTGAACAGTCTGCTGTTCCTTTATGTGGTTTGACAACTGCCAATGCCTCTGTTGAAATATTTTGCTTTTAGTTCTGTTAATGGCGATTTCGCCTGGATTTTCTTACTACTGTTATGTAATGGAAGTATCTGCAGTCCCCTGACATGTGTGTTTGGTCTCTTTCCACCCACCCTTACTTATCACAGGTTGATGCTGTGTTCCACCAAAGTCTTTTAGCAATTTAGTTTTGTTGTTTTGACAAACATTTGACAGGAGATGTCATTCAGTGTTTATCGGTGTTACCTCTTCATTAGCTGGAGTAATTCCTTTCTTCTTTGCTGATTATATACTTGTGCCATTTCTCGTACTGAAGCCATATTTCAGGCATTCAGCTATTTTGTCTTCATTAGGTATGTAAGGCTTCTAGGTAATTTCACGGGTTATTTTTCTTCTCAGAGGGTCAAATGAAAGAATGTTATTTGAATAAAAGAAGAAATAAAGCAGCTGTGACAATAAGGATAAAAAAAAGTGCACAATGTAGTATTTGTTAAGCTGCTTTCTTCCCTCTCATAGGTGTATTTGCAGTCTACTACTAGGGTTTATTAGTCTTTGAGTCTTTCTAAGTTGGAGAGAATGCATTTTAAACTCTTAAAAAGGGATGTTAAAACCCAGTCTTTAAACTAAGCAATACAGGATAGAATTTTATTCCTGTCTCTAGCAACTTTACTATCCCAGGATTTGTAAACTGCTTTCTACGCTGTAGTAAATTGGATCCCAGCAGTACAGGGCCTCTGTAGATAAATATAGTAGCCATTATACCTTGATATAGTTGTATTGCCTAGGAAATTACTACTGTTATTGAAAAGGAATTTGCTCAGGGCAAGAGGGTATCCATTACTTCCTGAATAACTCACTAACATTGTTAACCTTCCTTTGCACAAACAAGCCAGAAGGAGTCTCTTTCTGCAGGATGGTATTGTTCTCTGTCTGTATTCCCCTTTATCAGCAGCAGGCCTAAGCCAAAGTTTCAGCATATTAATAAACCCCTGTGTGGTCCAGGGAAGAGAGCTATGCCCTGTCTTCTCCTTTCCCCACTGTTGCAATACTCTCATCTTCATATTCTTTCTTAATTTGCTGGGTCGTTGCCATGCTGATGAATTGCTGATACGGTACAGCCACTTGACATTGTAAGCATGAAGACAAAAAATGGTATAATGATGTTGTAGCTCCATTGATGAGGTATTTGAAGCGTTTTTTCTTTTGCCACCTGCAGTCTCACACCTTGAATAGGATAACACTTGGATGCCATCAATTCATCCTCTGGTATAGCTTCGCTTGTGGACTATAAAGAGATGAGTTGTTGATGTAGGAGCTGAGCTGTATTTTTATATTTATGACTTCATCTTCAAAATCCACAACCAAATAAATACCCTATTTAGCACTCTAAGTCTAGAGCATAGAGAATCTTTCTGCCCTTTATCAGTTCAACTGGATATTGTACTCCTGATTTGACACTAAAAATATACTTTTTATATGCTGTGTAATACTTTCTCCTACTTCATGGAAGAATTGAAGGGAGATCAAACTTTGTTCTCTGGACATTGCTAGTGAAGATATTAAGGCAGCTATTCATTAACTAAAGTTTAAAAATAAAGGTTTAAATACCAGTGTTAGAGCTTATTCTGATCCCTTCTTACAAGTATCTAAATATATTTGCTATATGCCAATTCAGTATGGACTTCAGACTAGATCCAGGTGTGATGGAATGGAGAAGATAGAGCTTGAAAATCAAGCCTGGGGTGGCAACACAGCTGCAGAAATGCTTTTTCTTCTGCAGACCTTTAGCTTGCTAGCTTCTCCTCAGAAGGTATTGGAGGATTGCAAACTTTACTCCTGTTCTGCCATAGTAAGACTGACGGGTGTAATTCATGGAAATTCCCACTTGGCTGCCCAAACTCATGTTTGCTATATCCTGGGAGCACTTGCATCACCATTTCGTTTCTGGAGATGAATGCCCAAACCAGTATACTGCAGCTGTAAGAATTCCTTACATCTAAATGTTTGCATGCTCTCTTGACTGTTTAACTTTGAATTCTCTGGCTTCACAATTTAGTTTTGTTGATGTGGGTGTTCTTGGTTTTAATTTAAAGGTGTATTTTTGTCAGGGAGCACATTTTCAGCAAAGTACCTTTCCTAGTTACTGAGCTTATTGCAGTTCTCTTGAAGGATTGACAGTGCCTTCCAGAATGGTGCTCTTGAGCATACTTGTGAGGAGAAGAAAATCCCAAACAAAGTCTAAAAAGCTTTTCTTGGTACCCGTTTCCTTCCCCCCCATACTTGAATGATAAGCCTGTGAATTGAGACCTTCTGGAGTTTATTTAAGGACTTACATTTAATTACTATGTGAAGTCAGTAGCAGGACAGTCCCTGAAAATTGTTGGTTTTGTTTGCATGTCAAGGTGTTTTATTGTTTCAGGCTTTCTGCTTTTTGTGGAAGATAAACTAGCCCTTGATAGTTTGCTTTTAAATAAGTAATCTCTCTTCAGAAGCCTCTTGCTGCGTAGCTGAACCATACCTGCAGGAGAGAGAATAGGGAATCCAGTTTTCCAGTAATGAAATGGGTTGCTCTATAACAAAATGGCTTTTTTTCCCTTGTAATATGCCAATGTTTGGCTTATTTGCTTGGCAAAACATCTAAAAAGGATTGTGGTATTTTTCTGGGTGATTTATTGTATGCATTTTGTATTCTTGCTTCCTTTCACAAACAGGATAATGCAGAAAGAGGCTTCCTGGAGTCCTTTTGGATGTTGAGAGGAAATCTACCTTGTGGTTCAGAAATTCTGATAATCAGAGATAATGCCAGGATCCTGAGCGGAGGGAATCTTCACAAATAAGCAGTACTCTGCCACCAGGGTAGTCTCCAGTGGCACCCAAAGGAGTAAACCAACCTCAAAGATCATCCTCTTATCTCCATAGGAACTGCATGTGTGCCCAGGGCTGCCTTCTGTGCCGCTCCCCAGATAGCTCCCAGCCCCATCTCTAATCTTCTTTAAAAAAAAAAAAAACCAACCAAAAAACAACCAACCAGCAAACAAAACAAAAACCAACCAACCAAGCAAACCAAACAAAAAACCAAGGCACAAGGCATGCCCAAACCCCACAAGTAGTGTGAGTCTGATTCCCTTGTTCTCTTGCCGGGACGTTCTGCTGGAGTCAGATAAGCCATGCAAAGCAGCCATTGAGTTGGAGAAACTTCCCTCTGAGCACCGCAGAGCATGTCTCCCTTCCCATCTCCAGTCAGACCTTTTGTAGATGGTTCTTGAAGTGTTTATCACGGTAAGACAATGATCAAGTCTCCATCCTCAGTCTGAATCCAGCTTCTGTGTAAAATGTGAAAGCTCGGTCTAGGTCTTGGCTGAGAGCGCAACTGTGTTCCTTTGGTTTGAAATGAAAATTCCCTCTTCAACCTGTCCCAACCTCAGAGTACCTCCCCTCCCACTTTTCAGCCAAGGAAAACTGCACAGTGAGGAGGAACACATAGATTCAATATCACTTATTAACCATAAAAGAATTTCATCTTATTTTAGAGTTCAGGCTGGTTTTAAAAACTATTTTATGGTTTTGTTTTACAGGAGAGGTTGCCAGGGAGCCTTATTAAACATCAGGAGTAGACATTTTTATGATCAGTATTTTTCATTCATGTATCGGAACGCTCTCCCAGATGCATTCAGGTGCACAGTTTAATTTGCGCTCCCCTACCTGAGGCCTTCCACCTGCATCTTTGTTCTGCAAACCTCCCGTTATCAGACCCCACTTCATTTTTCGCTTTGCTCAGCATTGGGATGTTATTTTAGCGCTCATTACTGGAAGAGTTCCAACCTGGATGCTTCTAGGAAAACTCAGGTGCTGAGAAAATTGGTATTGGTGGCTTCACCGGTAGCACTGCTTTCCTGGTGCAGTCTTCTGGTGTTGACAGAGGTATAATCTTTTGGCTGAGCTTAGCTAACCAGCAGCAGGTCTTTAATAAGATGGACTCCAACAAACACCTGCATTTGGGTATGTCATTGCATCATAGTTGTACTTTTGGCCTTAGAGCAGGTTTAATGTTAGCACTGTAGTTAGGGCTTGTTGGAGCTGCAAATGCAGGTCACGCAGTTTGATGCAGACTGCAGGCCTTCCCAAGTGTCCGCATCTGAATATGTTCACGGCTGTAGTTTGATTAAAACCTCCTTGTTATCTGGTTACATCCCTTCTGTTTGTAAGCTCGAGCTAGGTAAGAGGATGACAGTGCTGTTTGTTGGGTAGCTGTTGGAACATCTTCCTTAGTTACTGCTGGAATGGAAAGCATTTCGTTATCACAGACTGCAACAGCTGACTCTTCTCCAAATATAGAACAGAAATATGTATTGAATGCTTTGGCTTTTTTCTTCAGTATTGGGGATGTTTCTACCTTTCCCCTGTAGTAGCAGGTAAATGCAATTGCTGGGGTTGCTATTCCTGAGAAGCTTTGAAAAACTCATTGTCGTCTTCCAGCTCTGGCTGTAGATTTTGCCTCCCGTTGTTAGGATTCCCTTGTAAATTTTATTTTTCCCTTTCCTAATTTCCTTTCTATTTCCTTCTCTCAGCTTTTCTCTTTTTCAATTGCTAAAATATATACAAGTGTTCAAGTGTGGGGATGTGACAGGGAAGCCCAATAAGCAATGTGTCTGTCCAGGAAAAATATGCCAATGTACCTCTGGTCCCACTCAAGTGCTGAGTATGTGCGTAGATACACTGGTTTGGTGTCTGTTCTCCTTCCATATATCCAAATGCAATTGTCACAATCATTTTTACCTAAGTTACTGCTAATTTCTATTTTTACGATTGATTGCTCTTTTCTGTCAAGATGGGATCTAATATGGAATTGCTCGTTTTCAATGTAACACTTCTTGAACTAAGAAATTGTTTTCTGTAATTTAGAAATTTCGAGGGTGTTCTTTGGCATTAGCTCCCCGACGCCTCCCGCGAGTGTCGTTGCATTTGAAATTCCTGGTGATCAGATGGGTTTTTCCCTCTGTTATGAAGAGGTGCTTAGCTAGCCACTCATCCTGCGTGCTATCTAATGTGATTTCAGTAGCGTGTAGCAGACACACCAGCTTGTACCCTGTCTTGAGCTTTATCTGCTAGAATGTTAATCCACGAGCATTTGAAATCATATGCCTCTGAGACACAATCAGCTAGAAACAGATAATGTCAGTTTGAAACTGTGCCATACCTATTCCCCATTTGCCCACTCAGATCTTTCCTAAATAGGCTACAACTTTTTGTAAATTATTTTTTAAGCGTTTGGCTTATTTGAAACATATATACCAGCAGTATTTTTGGGTTGAATTTATGCACATAACTGAGCAGCCACAATTATTCTTCTATGTGATTAAGGCTTTTGAATCTGGTAGAAAGTGGGTAGAATTTTTTTGTTTTACTAGTGCCTCTTATTTTGAGAAATACCTTGATATAATATTAAATAGGTGGTTACTTGCTCCCTTTTTTCTCTTTCCCCTTTTGTTACTTGCTAAGACCTTCCCTACCTCCTTCACAAGCATTAATATATTTGCAGACTGCTTTCTTCCCCTTTCACTTTGATTTACACAACAGCCTCCCATCAGAGGGACCAATGTTTCACTAGGCTGCAGCTCTCTGAACATTTTTCTCTTAGCTCAGTATATATAAATGTTAAAATCTTTTTCTTTCTGCTTTTAATCCTTTTTGAGACAGGAAAGATCCCTAAGAGATCATGTGTATTTCCACACACAGCAGCCTTCCAAGTTCCCTGACATGTACCCTGTAAAGCACTGTTGTTAGAATTAAGACAAAGCATTTGCAGAGGATCCTACCTACCTGTTTCAGAAGCCTGTCTCAGTCATGTCTGTCTTTGTTTTTCTGGAATTAGACTCACTAACATACTGTTGTCCTCTTGCTACTTACAGAATATTTTGTGTTTTCTTAGGGTATATTTTCCAGAAAAAATACCATCTTCTATTGATATCTTTTACATACCAGCTAATGTAGTTGAAAATCTATGCAATCTGAATAACAGCTTAAAGAAGGCCTAGTAGCTCATCTAGTTCTTTTTCCCCCCACATAATTATTTTGGCCAAGTAAATCTTTTTCTTGCTTATAATCTGAGGCTAACACAGTTACCACACTGCCACCAGTACTGTCTGCAACTGTGGGTAGTCTTGGGCATGCACTTCATATTCTTAGTGTTGGTTTGAACCTCTGGGCAGCAGCAGCTCTGTTGAATCGGAGCGGTGGTGTCTCTGGAGGCATCCCACAGCATCATCTCCTGACCGGTCGGGTACTTCTCTTGCTGCTTGAGAATATTGAGCGTTGAGAAACCTGCTCTTGCAGTTCCTCACAAAGTGCTCCAGGACGAGGGTATTTCATCACCAGAAGTCTGCTGCGCTCCGTAATCTTCCTGTATACCTTCCATGGAGAGGTGGTGGCCCAGTGGCAGATGAATTTTGAGCCAGTATTTGGATGATTTGAGGAGGGTTCGTAGGTCCTGTTTTGCTTCAGAGGTTGAATGTGACCCGTCCAACTGTGGATTTGCTGGGATGACTTGTAACGAGTCTCAGTTGTTGAAATTAAGGAACAGCCTTATTCTGAAAGTTTTTCTTTTCTCTCCCATTGGAAGAGTGGCCTAAAGGATGAGAGAACCTGGGGAAGAAGGGGGATAATTCCTGCCCCCCCCCCCCTTTTTTTTTTTTTTATTAGGGAGCTTGTCGGTCACTCTTCAGCATAGTTTTAAGTGCTCATCTTTTTTAAGTCTTTTATGGAAATACATATGAAGTAGGATTTATTTGGGTTTGCTCACCTGGTCCATGTGTCTTCTTACTTTCTCCTCTGCGCACAAGGAATCTCAGCTTTCATTAAGGTGATAGTAAGATCATTTTTGGATCAGGATTTTGAATCAGAAGAAAACCTTGAAAATGCCATCAAGGTTTTGTGATGCAGAAGTGTTTGCCTGCGTCTGCAAGCTGGCTGAACTAGGAGCTAGCGCTGGTGTGATCCTACTGCTGAAATGTAACTGAAGTGTCTAACCATGATGCAAATATCAGCATTGCTGCTGTTTCACTCCTCTCGGAGCATTTGAGAACAGGTTTATGGATCACACGCTTCGCTCTTTGGAGACCGTGGTGCATAGGCTTTAGTGTAGTAAGTGATTTTTAGGAACATTGCTTTTCACCCTGTCGACCTGACCCATCATGCCAAAAGGTGAGAGCAGATGGGAGGCCCGAGAGCTGCCGTAGTTGAACAATCCCGTGACATCTGAGCTTCCTGAACCAGGGCTCCTGCTCCTTCCCCTGAGCAGCAGGGCTTGGGTTTTCCTGGCTGGAAAGCCAAGGGGTGTCCTGCCTGTCTCTAACGAGCGCATCCCCGTCACTGCTATACGGTCACGATGATAAACCTTTTCTCCAGGTTTTTAGGCAGGACTGCAACAAGTCATGTATTTCCTTAGAGCCCATCGCCATCCCATGGATGGGACAAGCCTGGTCCAAGGTGCGTTTGCGGCTTGCTTGAAGGCGAGGAGAGCCTGGGGAGCGCAGAGCACGGCTGGGATGTCTGCGCTTGCTGCGACGGGAGCCACGTCTGTCTGTCGCCCCACGTAGACAGGGCTTGACTTGTAGGTGGAGCGTGGCAGGCCACATGGCTGCTTGCTTTGCTCCCGAGCCCGCTGGATCGCGTTTAAGAAATCTGTAAGTAAGGGAGTAGAGGTGATATGTGAAAGAGCACCATTTCTGTATCTTTAGCTGAGATAAAAATATTTCTTGAAAACTCATTTCCAAGGAGACCAGTGACTCAATGAAAACATGATTCTTTTCTTTTTTGTTTTCCCCCGTTTGAGAAGAGGCCAATTTTAACTTAGCATTTGGAGCCCAGCAAGGGAAGTCGATTCTTCATTTCGAGGTGGGAAGGGAAGGGGGCGAGAAACCCGTTTTCCTAGTTTGGAAGAGCGGTTTAACTGATTAATGAGATGAGAGGTGACACTTGTCCTGTGGCATCGGGCATGGGGGATGGGATGAGGATTCGCTCGTGCGGGGAAGGGCTTGCTGGAGCTTGTCGAGGGAGCTGGGGCGAGAGTGTCTTTTGCTCAGCGTGCCTTTGCCGGGGCTGCCGCCCCACCGGCAGAGCTTTGCAAACCTGAAACTGGAGCAGGCTGGGAGCACAAGGCTGCAAGGGCGCTTGCCCCAGTCAGACTTGGGGGGAAGCTGCCTCTGGGCAAGTGGGAACCCGATATACTCGGAGGAACCCGAGCCAGCTGCTGCTTTCCCTTTGGCAATATGCAAGTCTGTAAAATAGTCATGCAGAGCCACCTGCGAAAGCAGATTAACCCCTTTATCTGTGAGTCGTTTCTCTTCCCCAGCTCACGCCGGCAGTGGTTGTTTCTCCTGCGGGAGCTCCAGGGTGGCTGGCACACCATAGATTTTCTCCTTAGCTTCAGGATCCCTGTAGTTGTGCTCCTCCTTGCCTGTCAGTGGTTAATGATTAAATACAGCTACTGAATTGTGACCAAATTCGGGGTGTTGACTAATGGGGTAGATGAAGATGTAGCAGAACCTGCCTATGGCACCCTGCACGGCTCCCGCATCTGTGGATGGTTTCTGGAGAAGCAATTAGCGGGTGGGGGGGAATGGGTCTTCACCCCCAGTGACTTTGGAGGACAACACGCTGCCTCATTCAAGTCTAAAGATCCCTTCTCTAAAGTAAGCATGCTCCGGCGCTGGGAGCCGGGCTGCATTTATTACTAACCCCACCCATCCCTGCCTCTTGCAAGAATCTTGTGAGGCCGAGATTGTGTTTTTAGAAGCAGAATGACAGAGAGAAATTCCCTGGAGGCGAATGCAGAGTGTGTGCTGTGCACGCCAGTACAGACACACGGGGCTGGGAACTCCCAGGGAGAGATTAAGTGCGAGAGAAGAGCGCAGAGCAGCCAGAGCTGGAGGAGGGGGGTGGAGGAGGCGAGACGCTTTCTAAGCCTCAAACTGAGCTGTTTGGATTTTTTTTTTCTTTAAAAAAAAAAAAAAACCACCCAAAACCAACCTTGGTCTCGACAATCTTACTGAAGTACCTCTTGCGTTGCTGGATCATCTCACTGCTGGGTTTGAAGGACCCAGGCTAACATGATGTACCTCTGGGTGAGTAGAGAGAAGCGTGTGTGAGGGCTTGCACACTTTGCACATATAAGGAATGGAAAGCTGAAGGACTCTGCACTAACGTGAGCGGCCTTCGCTGTTGGGCTTAGCTCTCTGCAGCCTCTACACACAGTGGGCTGTAGTTTTCCCTTGTAAAAAATAATATTTAGAGCGAGTACTGCTAACTGGGTATCAAGCAGGCTTTTCCTGCGGTTTTAAGTTCCTCTGGAGAGAACAGTTTTGGGCAGGTGCCTCGGAGACAAAATCTTTGCTATAATGCTGCTCACTGTCTGCCATCTGAGAGACCTGTATATATATTTTTTTTTTTTTTTTCATGCGTAATACTGTTCCCATGTGCCTCTGCTTTATGGGATTTTGGTGTTACTGAGAGACATCCCCGGTAGTGGAGAAGTGTTCCTGAAAGGGAGCTGTAGTCACTGAAGGTTAAGAGAGGAGCAGGGAGCAAATAGATAGTTTTGCAGTTTGGGGCTTTGGGGGTGGGGGGAAGAAGCTGTTCTGACAAAAGTTGGATGCAAGGTTGTTTTTCCAGAAGCGGCACAGTTACTCGAGTTTCTGGTGGAGTATGGAAAATAATGTCAGGAAAAACATGTGTAAAGTGTTATATAGATCCAGCAAGCAAAGTAAAAGCATATATAAAAGCATATATATTTTCAGCCTTTGAGCAAGGACTGGAATTTCCTCTGGAGCAGTCAGCTGTTAGGCTGCTCAGTTAGTCATCTACGTGTAGTTTTGTCTGCTCCTGGGCACCCTTGAGATCAGCAGTTTGCCCTTGGGTTCCTTACCTAGATACACGAGGTGAAGAGTAATCGGTTCCCAAGTTTTTGTTTTTGTTGTTGGTGGGGTTTTTTGTGGTTTGGTGGTTTTTTTTTTTTTTTTTTTATTTAATCTGTTTAACTCTGAAGGTGGGGGCTCTCACTGCTGCTGCTTTTAGAGTCCAGCTTCCCATCACTCCCAGGAACAAACACTGGTTTATTTTAGCAACAAAGCAAGCCTTGGAGCCCCGGCAGAAGGATTTTACTTCCCTCCTTTGCACATACACACGCTATCTTTGTTGCAGGGTAACTTGATTCTGCGCTGGGGTATGCACACTTGCCTGGTTTCGTCCAGCAGGCCCCGCTGGCAGGCACGTCCACCTTCTCCGCTCTTCCCCGCTCCCCGCAGCCTGCTGTGCGGGACCCCAAATTGGGGTGCTGGGTTTTAGCGAAAAGGGCTGGGCAGGCCCCATGGCTCGGCTAAGATATGTGCTTCGTTTGGTGGGTGGGGTAAGAGGAGAAGTAATTCAGCCGTGCTGCTGCTGATTTTAGATAAGCAGTAAACAATGGAGATGTTCCTTACCCAGCTGAGACATGGAGGATGCTGGCGAGTATGGGAGCTGAGGAGAATTGTCCTGCTATCTCACCTCTTCCCGCTAGCGAGGGGTGCATGAGCACTGTAGTATAAAACGGAGGTGTTAGCCTGCATAATGACCAGCTTCGGCCCAAAAGGTGAAGCGCTCTCCTGGATTCTTAAGAGAGGGTTGAGTTTTGGGACACTTGCCGACACTTGCAGACCGGTACCCCTCTGTGGGCTGCTGCTTCTGCCTGCACCCTAAACTTTGGGCAGCACCGTTGCTGCGCTTGCGTTGCAGTTGAACTATAGAGGAGTGGGGAAATTGAGTGTTAAATGCTTGAATAGCTGAAGGGGTTTTAAGGGCATCATCTGGGCATGGTGCCATGGTAATTAAAAAAAATTAGTGAATTTGTGCTATCTGGATATGATCTTTCCTTTCTCGGTATGTCTTACCCTATGACTTTCGGGGAATCTTTCCCTCCTCGGTCCTTTCAGGAACCTTTTCCTCTGTGCCCATTTGTCTTTCTGCTTTAAGCTCTTTTTATCCTGACGGGCTACATAACCTTTAGCAGTGAGAACAAGGAGCCCCGAGTGACAGATCTGGTTTGGTGTGGGGTTGGCTGTGCCGGTTTCTTGCTTCCCTCCTCACAGGTTCCCCCCCATTCCCTCCTTGTTCCCCGTGCTGTGTTTTTTCTGTTCTGTGCCTCTTGTCCTTGGAACGTCAGGACTTCAGTAGATGCATGGAGATTTGTACTGAGTCATTCCCTAATTCAATGCATGAAGCTACATTAATGCAATGTTAAATTTGAGGTTTTAAATATGCAAGTCCTGAAATCCAGAATTAAGGTTCCCACAGCAACAGTCATGTTCGGGGGGGGGGGGGGGGGGGGGGGGGGGGGGGGGGGGGGGGGGGGGGGGGGGGGGGGGGGGGGGGGGGGGGGG
>JANHGO010004440.1:0-24997 GCA_024606505.1 Aquila spilogaster | reverse complement strand
ACTGGCGAGGGAAAAGAGAGAGGAGAGGGAAAAGAGGGAAAGAGAGAGGAGAGGGAACGGAGGGAACGGGGGGGGGATGGGGAACTAATAAGGAATTTCTCTCCACTGCTGAATTCCAAGCTCCTTCGCTTTGCCAGAGTGGGATATACCCACACAGCTGCAGCTCAGTATGTGCTCTGTTGCATCTTCCTGCCTTAAAATCCTGGCTTCAGGTTGCTGGTTTTTGTAGGGAGGAACCCTAAAGCAGCTCTTCCCCCTCATGATGCACTGGCGTAAATGATGGGTGAATGCCACCCTCTATGCCCCTCATAAAAACAGCCTGCATTTTGTTCTGCATCCAGTGAGTAACAGGAAAATAAAACAGGACTCCCAAGAAGCCAAGACTTCGCTAGCTCAGCTGAAGCTGGAAACTACAACCTCAGCCCATGCTGCTCTGCATCTGCCGAAAGCCTTTGAAGTACATTCTTTGAAGTTGGCCAGAATGGGCTCTGGACTGGAGCAAGCACTGAGCAAGCGGCTGGGGGCTGGCTGGGAGCCTGTGATCCCCACACAGTTGGAAGGGAGCGAAGCTGGCATTCAGTACATAAGCTTGCATTTAAAATAAAGAAATCACTCTTCCTTTTACAGGTAGAAGGAGACTTAGATCCTGCCTTACGTTCACAAGCTGACCAGTGGGCTGATCCACAAGTTTCAACAAGTGTCAGCAGATCTGAAATGTATGCTCAGTTTGGTCTCTCCCACCGCTGCAAATAGCATCTCTTGAAAAACCACATCTATGCTAGGGCTGAACTAGGTGCCGAAGCCATTCACCATGCATATTTCTGCTTTCCCCAAAGTCCCTGCAATGTTTTGGCTACGGGGTAAAAGCATCATGCAACACAGCTTTTGCTTTCTCAGGGACAAGAGCAGGAATTGCTTAGAAATGTCTTTTTCTGAAACCTATCCAGAAAGGACCTCTCTGACCCTCATTTTCCCCACGTAACCCAGTGTCACGCAGCCTGTTGTTGTCAGCATTACAACTTCTGAGGTCTAGCTTAAAGTAACAGTCTGCCTTAAAGCAGCTGCAATCTGCCGGGCACTGAGCGTGCGGCAAAGGAATAGCGGAACAAAACTAAAGCATTAGATATATTTTGATTCTAAATAATGATAATTAAAAGAACAGCTAAAAATAAACCAGTGACCCACAGGAGACTTTACATCAGGTACAAACCCAATTTCGGGGGCACCAGGTCTCATCATATTCAAACACAGCTTCAGCTTTTCCTCTCCCAAAAGCTGTACAGTTTTAATACAAGTAATTTCCCTCCTAACTTAGGGTTTACTGTAGAAGTGAATTTCATTCAGTCTCTGACAAGCCGCACATGACAACCGTGAGGACAGATCAAGATTTTCTTTTACTGCTAAGGTTCTCTTGCTGCAGTTTATAGCCATTACTCAGAGGCCTTTTTTACAAGCCACTATTTTTAATAATCATGGTAAGGAAAAGAAACCTGTCAGCACTATTTCCTCTTTATTTGCTCTGCTAATTTTGTGGCTTTCCGCAACAGTCTAAACCAAATCATTTTCAAAACTGAAATCTAAAAAAGCTTTTTTAACATGCCATTTCACATACTAAGCACCAGAGTAAGCATACTGCTCAAAATGCTGCACCAGAGCACAGGCATTTCCTTGTGATCACACTGACACATCTTTTGTACCCACCCCCAACCACAAACCTGTCCCATGGTTGCTCCAAACACAGCCACAGCTTTCTACCTGCAGTGCCACGTACAATAAATCTGTAGTTTGCAAGATGAGTTGCAGTGTTAATCTATTCAAACCCTGCTTGTGGGTGCTTCTGTTTGTGTTTGTTTTGTTATTTTTCAATCAGTTCAGACTTACAATAGGAAATCATCAAACAGTTTGGCTGAATCACCCCAGGGAACCATTCTTCTCATCTATTTGCATACAGAAGTGTGACATGAAAGGAATTACATACGGAAGTACTACAGCTATATCGTAGGAAGAATTCACACAAAATAAACACAGCAACGTAGGAGTTAAGTAAAAGTATATCTAACTGGTCTGCTGACCATGGCCAGATACCAGAGCCAAGAGGATCTCTATGCAAAGGAACTTCAGTTAACATCACACTCAAACCACACAGTACTACTTCAACAGTTTTCAGTTTCTACAGCATTTAACCAGATAGAGCACGCATCTTAGCAGGGAGGTCTTTAACAGCCTCCAGGCAAAAGAACTCCCTTTCCTTAAGGACACAGTAGCACTTGAAAGAAAAGATGTTAAACTAGACCCTGAGCTAAGCCCTCTCAAGTCATTGATTGCTCCTTGCTAGTGTGCTTAGCACGCTATCAACGCAAAAAGCCAATAAATTTCCGCCCCTTCCTTCCATGCTTTGTTTTTAAAAGGTTCATTGTATTTTATTTCAGTTTATTTAAGCAAGATTTCTATCACCTCTGGTACAGAAACAGGCAATTCTTGTTATCTTTGCAAGCATAAAAAAGCGTCTGAGAATACATCTATGTGTATTAATTGCTCTGACCTTGCAATTTAGCAACTTAAAACTTGTTTGTTCACTCTAATCAGCAAGCACAAATCAGTGAGTCTTTAAGCCTTGACAAGTTATGGAAATTAATGACATCAGGAGCAGCCCTTTTCAGTTTTACCTGACAATTCCCAAGATCAGTGATAGAGCTAAGCAAAACATCAGCTCTAAGACTTCTGAGCTCAGGGTGTTTTCCTGAACATGCAACTATTATTTAAGGAACAAATCTAGAGCTGTTATTAGTTCGCCAAACTTCTGATCGGCTGCACCGGTTCCGATGCACACGCAGGAATCAATGAAAACTGCTTTCACTGACTTTCTCTCTATCGGAGTCACTCCAGACATTGAAAAGAAGGACATGTGACTTATTTTCCCAACCAACTGCTCACAGGGATTATTGCTTTCATGGGTCATTAGACACGTTCCTGCCCTTTCTCATTGTTTTTGCTGCAGAGTTGGGATGGTTGTTCAGCACTTCCCAATTCATTTTCATTTTCAGAAGAAAAAAGACAGAGAAAAGGGAAAGGAAAGGAGCAGAGGGGAATGCAAGTAATTTTAGCACAAGATTCAGCAAAATACACTGAGGAATGAGTGCCAAGCTCCGTCTCTCTTCCCTAAACACCAGAAGGCAACAACACACCAAAGGAGGAGTTGGGTTTGATATTGAAAGGTCTGTGACAGAGCTGGAACTGTTTGCTTCCCTGGTTTTGGGTAAACATCCAAACATTTGTGTGATTAACTGGTCCTCATTAGATTTGTGTGCAAACTTCCATATAGCAAAACATTTAGTCTGCATACACTCAGAGAGACATCTGCCGCTTTAATTTCCTCTCATAATCCAAAAAGACATGGGACACAAACTACTTCTATTCTGATTAAGTTGTTGTTTTTTTTTTAATAGCTGGTATCTCATAATTGAAATTAGGTGAACATTACCCCAAATAGGCAATCTAACCTCCAGCTACATGTAGAAAGGCTTCCTTATGCTAAGAACATCTGAGTACAGTACTTCTCTGCAACAGGTTGATCATTAATGCTGTGGCTGGGCACTTATTAGAGTGGGAAGAAGGGGCAAGAAGTGGCAAGTGGCAATGGGGAGACCATAACTTCTGTTTAGCTTTGTTCTTCCCACACCAACCTGTGGTTATTTTCGGTCCTTCGTAAAGGGAAGAAAATCTGCATTTTGAAGTTGGCTCTGAAACCAAGCAGTCACCTTTTTGTGGGATGTTAAGAACAAGAAGCAGCTTCCTTCCTCTTATTCCTAGCTGCACATAGCATTCCTACAAGCACTGCCACTGGGAGGGCCCAGCGCTCCATCGGCCCGGTCCAAATTACTGACTACACACGTGCACCTTGCAACGCTCCCAAAATCCAGCAACTTCATTTTCTGTTCTGCTCCCCTGCCTCTCAGTTTCAGGAGCAGGATGTGGGTAAGCTGCACTTCCACATGGCCCTTCTTCACAGGTACAGAAAAACACAAAAGAAAGGTGGAATGAGCCAAAACCAACTGAACATTTACAAAACATCTGACAACAGTACTGTAAGACTGTCAGAGCTGCAGGGAGTTACTGTAGCACATTTCACTGCTTTTAGTAACTGGTAAAAACTAAAAGGCCTCAAACTCAGTCTCCTAACAAGCAACAGTTCCTTGTCAGCAGAACTACAAGCACACTTTAAAAATGGCCTCCTTTTTATTGTTAAAATGTGTAACAAATGTCTGAGACAAGAAGAATATTAAGCCTCAAAAGAAACAAAATGTGTTTGGGGAAACAGATAACAGTCTATGGGTAAAATAAACAACATAAGAAACAAAAATTAATTCGCTAATGTAAACTGGAGGAGGAAGAAAAGATTTCGCCAGTAGATTCCCATGTTCTGACCTCCGCATGAACTTCAAGTAACCAGTTTGCAACTGCGAGCAGCAACAAGAATGGAAAGTGCACTCATTGAAAGATACTGAAGGATTCCAGTTCTTCCAACTTTTAGCTAAGCAGCTGAAGCAAAAGGTCAATTCAAGAAACACATATGCTGCCACACACCTGACTGCATAGTGAGCTTGTTTAAGGAGCTCAGCTGGCAGAAAACTTCTCTGCCAGTATAGTTATCTAACTCAGCCTGACACAGGGTCAGGCACGGGCCAGCAGAGTGAAAGGGAGCAGCACACGTCACTGGATGACAGCAGGGAAGTAGATGGTCGTTAGATTAGCTCAGCTGTTTCATAAAACCCCGCCCTCCTGCAAACATAAAGGAAAAAACTGAACCCGATGCAGAAAGGCATGTTCTTTTTCTATTGGGAACCTCAAAAGCATCACTACTACAATCCACTCATTCCCACCTACCTGTCTTCCTTTTCTTCTTCTGTCTGTGTGATGCAGCTGAAGGCCAGAAGCAAGGCAAGTGGCTTGTCTGAAGTCACACAGATCCAGTCACTACTTAATTCCTCTTGCCATAACTACTAGTGTACACCATTTCTGGACATGCAGATATGCTTTTAGAAGAACTGTTTACAAAAGCACTCAGTTTTCCAGCTATGTGAGTGAAAACAACTCAGTTTATTGTCACCAGTACTGCGATGCACGAGGCACTTCTAGAAGGACTGCTCTCACTCACAAAGCAGGAACAAATAATCCCTCAGCCAGCACCAACAATTGAAATAAACAAACCAGGTGGGACATGATGAAAAATGTCATATTCAATAACCTGTACCACTCCTTCATAGAGCTTGGTAGAGTCTTACAACAGAAACAGTACCACGCGTTCCTCAAGTAAGTGTCATAAATACAGCACAAATTAACTGCTATGAATTACTTGGTTTTAAATAAACTGTCCTCCTTCCTGTGGAAAACAATATTAGCAGAGGTGACAAGCAGAGCAGCTCAGAACAGCAGAACTTGAAGAAGGCAGGAGGAAACTCAGCAACCTTTATTTTTGCCCTGTCATGCAAATTAGACATCCGTACTTCAGTAACACCCAGAAACAGCACTCGGGGCACCTTTCTCCTGACAACTGTGCCCACATCTGGTGAAAACACTCCTACCCACAGTCCTTCCCATCTAACTACAGCAATACAGTGGGGTTTGCAAAGGACCTCCCCCTTTCCCAGAGAGAAAAACATTAATTCTATTTTCTGAAACACATATTTGAAAGATGAACTTACAGTAATCATGGGACACAAATTATTTGGGGTCCACAGAGGAATTCACTACTTTGTGCGTATGGAAGAACCAAAATGCATAAATGACAAGGTGGGATCATTTACCTTTCCCTGTTTTAGGAGTCATTTCCAAACCACTGGTTGGAAGGAGACTCAAGAAAGTTGCTAAGATTCAACAGATCAAGCTCAAGAATTCAAGAAAACCCAACTCTGCAAGAATAAAAAACAAAGTCATACGCAGAAGTGCATAGCTGGCAGCAGGGAAAAAAAAAAGAAAGAAACAAAACCAACAACTCATTTCCTTTGGCACAGAAAAGGAACAGGCAAGTGAGCTGTCAGAAGAGCCAAGAATTCTACTTCCAACCATCGTTAACCAAATGATGTAAGAGTGCACTTCTCCAGACAACCAGACCCACAGTCTTTCATTGGAAAGGGAGGAAATGTCACCTGGGGCAGGTAGAGGCACTGAAAATAGAAGCATAAATTCTAAGAGGAAGGACACAGGAGATAGCTAAAGCCCTTCTGAGATAAATGAGAAGACAGAAAAAAGAAGGGAAAAGTAACCATATTGGAGCCCTTTGTACATCTGTGAGTAATTTCAAGAAATGGTAAATGTGCTCTATGTAGCCAGTCAAAAACACAAGGCGTGCTTTCTAGAGTGAGATACCAAGAACGCTTGCCCCATCATTTTAATAAAGTGAATGAAAAAAACCACAAAAGTCACACACGAAAAGAGAATCTTGTATGTATAATCATAGAATAAATTCAAGTAACACAGGATGCCTTGCATGCATTTAAAGATTGGACAGGAAGCTCAGTGCAAACCGGTATACTACCTTATATGCTGTCTTTTATGAACAGTAGGAAAAAAAAAAAGAATATTTAGAAGAAAAGCTTAACATGCCAAACAAATCATACTACTGAAATCTTTATTCCAGCATATACATTATATATATTATACACAAGATAACCCTTCAGTCATTGAACTCAACATAAACAGAATTTTAGCTTAGAAGCTGCACAAATAATTGGGATTTTTTTCTTCTCATTTTAACCTGCAAAAAATATTTTCGTAGAATAACAGAATCATTTGAGCTGGAAGAGACCCTTTAAAGGCCATCTGATCCAACTCCCCTGCAATGAGCAAGGGACACCTACACTAGATCAGGTGCTCAGAGTCCTGTCCAGCCTGACCTTTAATGTCTCCAGGGACGGGGCATCCACCACCTCCCTGGACAACCTGTGCCAATGCCTCACCATCCTTATTGTAAAAATCACCCTTCTTTATGTCCAACCTAAAAATCCCCTCTTGTAGTTCAAAACCATTTCTCCTTGTTCTATCACATCAGACCCTGCTAAAGAGTCTGTCCCCTTCTTTCTTTTAGTCTCCCTTTAGATACTGAAAGGACACTGTGTTCATACCTGATGCCCTAGGAAGACATCTAGCTTTACAAATGTATCTGGTTGTTTCCTACAGTATTTTCTTCCTTTTCTGCTTTGTGCCTGACACATGCAACATGACTGAATACATAGAGCAAAGTGTTGCCAAAAAGCTCCAGGAGAAGGATGTAGATGGTGGTGGGTTTTTTCTGTTTGGCTGTTTGGTTGGCTTTGTTTTTTAAAGACCTTTCAGTACTCATCACGCTAGAGGCCACAACACTATAGAAGCATCATTTAAAAAAAAAAATAAAATAGAACAGCTGCTATTTGACTTCTTAACATCTGCTGGATTAGGTGCTAGAGAAATTTATGTGAAGTTACTGCTTAAACGGTATCCAAAAAGGACCCCAAACAGACTACTCCAAGTGATAACTTAACCCTCAGAAGCTATAACTGTTCTGAGACAGATTCAAAACTTCTGTGAAAACTTGAAAACAAATTACAATGGTCACTGGTAAGTTCAGCTCTCTTTCTGAATAAATGCTTGTACTAAACTAACCTCTCAAGGTCAGGGGTGGAAAATTGAAATGGGAAAGTGAAATAGTGAAGAACTTTTGAGAGGATATTCATATATCCAAAAGGAAGGAAAGATTACTGAACATTCATAAGCTACACTGAAATACTGAAAGCTAGATAACATACCCCCATGCTGAACTAACAGTGTGAACAGTATGCCTTACTCTGCAGTTTAGGTTTTTCCTTACCATCTTTCCTTACGAACTCTTGTATCTTAGCATTTAAAGAAAACTAAGGAGCAGATTTAGCTAGCTCAACAATTGCAGATCTCAGAGTAAACAAGCAGCTCTGCTAAAGACCAAGGGAAAGGAGAGGTAAGAACCATTAACCCACTGTTAGCACTGGTGAGGAGTGAAAGAAGGAAAGGGTAAGTTTGCCTCACAGACTCAAGAATTTAGCAGAGCGGCCTCTTGCTGTCCTTTTTATCAGGGTTTTCTGCCATGAGGTCAGCTGGACTGTCCTTGGAAACCAGCATTAGGTGATACCCAGACACGTTGCAGAATCTAGCCCAAGAAGTTCTACAATGAGCTAATCACACAAAACAAATCCTCCAAATTCAGCATAATCTTACATCTGTATGTTTGGCACACTGAGAGCTTCTCAGTGGCTCACAGTGCGTACTCATTGGAATCCCTGGTTATTAATTCACAGTGTGGGACAGGTGCTACCTTCACAGACATTAGGGGTGGGGCCAGTTGGTTATATGGGGGCAACACAGGGCTGTCGGGAACTTCTGTTTAATGAATAACAGTCCCTCCTCTCCCTCTCTGAAAAGAAAAGCAAACACAAGGTAAGGTTGCTGTTTTCTGACTAGCCTGAGGATCCTCTAGTTACATATTAGCTTTCATGCATATTAACAAAACGATAAAGCAGCAGCAGAAACTGAGCCATGTCCCTACTCATACCAAGAAGTAAACAAATAAAAGGGCAGATTCAAGACAGCCAAAACTGCCTGGGGGAGATGCATCCTTCCATAGACAATAGCAGTCCAGCCCAATCCCTAGCTGCAAGCTCAATGACTGATCCTCACTAATGTGATGGGGCCACAGACACTGCAAACATACAGTCCCTGAGCCTAAGCTTTAACTGAAAATTCCCATTTGGTTAGGTAGCCTGATGCAACGCATCAAGTCAGCTACAAAAGCATAAAAGAAAACCTACATGAGGGAAAAAAAAAGAGTATTGCCGACCATCCATTCCAAAAACTTCATAGCTGAAATTCCTGCCATGTCTGCTTGAGGAGGGATTACGGAAAAGATAAACAAAACAAAAACTGAACACACACCACACAACGTGGGTTAGCTGTAAAGTCAAGCACCTGACATACAAAAGTACTCTCATCTGTTCGTAATGCAACCCTTTACATCCAAAGCAAGACCTCAAAAGCAGGTTTAGGGGAGACTTGACCAATGCAGACTGTGACGTCGGACAGATTGACTTCAGCAGCTCTTGGGGTTTAGATTTTGCCCCCGGCAGTAAGCAAAGCTCTGTGCCAGCTCAGGGGAGAGGCTGGGAGCAGCGCCCCGGGCACGGAACCAGCTGAAGAAGAGCAACAAGGCACTGAGCTGCTGACACCGGGGGTGCAGCACCTTTCCCCAGGACACCAAGTTGGTACTGGGCCAGCATTCACCTGACGAAGGTGCCAGTATCACCGCCGGCCAACACCACCAACTTCCCCACAATAGCAATCAGTCAAAGCTACAGCAGGTGCCAGACTTTCTTTCTATAAAAGAGTTAGCTTTCTATTAGCAATGAAAGATGCAAAAAATTAGGCCTACACTGCACAACCCCGGCTGTCATGGCTCCCTAAAATGATGCACAGTCTATGAAAGACAAACTAAAATGGACAAAGCAATGGACCCTTCAATCCCCTTAATTCAATTCTCTCCTTTAAGGCAGTGCACTGTTAGTACCCTAGCAATGAGACTAACACTGAAGTTTTTCAGCTTGATGGTAAAATCATGTAGTGTCCATCCATCTCCAATAATAGCAATATCGAGACAATGAACTCTATTGAGGCATCTAATAAGGCAGATAGTCATTTGCATAGTACATTTTCTGTGACTCTCTGTAATACAGCATCTCAAAGACTCAATTCAGACTATTCTCCTTTCCCACAGACGTGAAAAAAAAGGGAAAAAAAAAAAAGGATTCTTTACCAGAAAAAGTAACAATGACCCTTCCCATAATAGGAGAAAGCACAAGATGGGGTTTTCCTGCCTATGATGGGTGCACACTGTTGTCAGTGTGTTTTTATTTGGTTGTGTGGGTTTTTTCCATTTGTTTAAAAATATATGCTCTTCATCTCTGCTGTGGATTGAAAGCTCAGAAATACCTTTCTGATTTTGCTCTAATAGGCTTCCAAGTAGGAAGCACTTTGAGATCTCCACCCACCAGACAATTTCCTTTCATCTCTCCACATACTCCCCTCCTGCATAGCTTGCTGAATTACTTGCTGGACACACTGGGACATACCACAGTCCTGGCGATGCACCAGCCTGCATGCGAGCCCTGAGTTTTAAGATAGGCTCTGCAATGTAGTACTTGGCTAAGCTTGCCAAGTCACTTCCCCTCCATCAGACAGCCTTGAAGACAATGCACACACACATAGCTTATGTTGTGCCTCACAGCTCAGATCCAACAACATCTCCAAGCGCTGCTGTAGGAAAGCTGCAATGATTACAATCAAGATGAAGGAAAGGAAGGACATAAGGAAGCACCTATATTATTCCCAAAGGTAACGAAGTTACCTTGAACTACATAGGTTGGGCATACCCTCAGAGTTATTACTCACGACACTGACTCCTGATACGAATGCTAATCGCAATCTGGCTGCAAACCCCAGCCCTCTGCAGCCAGCCTGGGCAACTGTGACTCGGGCCCTGTGGAAATGAAACTAGTTGCCATTTTCGGCAAGTCAGTGAAGGTCAGTGGGAAGGGGAGAACGGGCTGCCACACAACAGCCCCACTGAGGAACGGCGTTGCACTCTTTGTCCAAGTTTCTGATTTTATCGGATGATGCCACAGTGTTAACATTGTTCATGGTCCTATTTTGTGTCTGTGAATCACCCCCTCCCAGAGACTCTTCCTCCACCCGTTTATAAATAGCACCACACACAGAACGAAGCCTGTGAAGCACAGGAGACTTGCCGAAGCAAAATAATGCGCATCAAGCTGACAAACTTTCAAAAGCCTTTCTCATTTATTTATAGCACTGGCCAGACAGACAGATTCCCACATTTTACAAACCCTGTAGGTCACCATCTCCATTGCTCACTCACGAACAATTCTGCTAATAACAAATTCCCTCTGGTTACAAATGAATTTCCCCAGCACATTGCTGCTTGGCACAGGCCCTCTGAAAAGGATTTTTAAATAAGCAACATTATGTATTTTTGTATGTATTTGGAAGTAGCGTATGCCTAGCCCAAAAGAAAGAGAGATGATGTTGTAGCAAAGCAGATACATGACCAGAAGGCTCAGAGAACAGTTTGCTGGAGTCTGAAGGCACGTAACACCTTGCTGAGCCAACACACTGCCCACTGAGCTCCAACACCAGCCACCCCATCCTTGCAGACACTGTCCCCACCAACCTCAGTGACCAGGCAGCCATGGCAGCACCAGCAAAGCCAGGGCTGGAGAAGCCCTGGTGTTCACACTGCCAGCAGAGATGCAGGTAGACAGGGAGTACATGAACGCTGCACAAGTATCTCCTGCCCAGGTCCAGTGAAAAGAGACAGAAGACCCAGAGAAATAGCACTGCCATTCTCCGTGGATAAAACTCCTGCAAGTGCTTAGTGCGAATGCAATCTAGCATTTCTCCATTTGATTTGCCAGCTATTTTTCCCCTGCAATTAATCACGGGGTTATTTGTCAGACTAATCGTTCCTTAATCAGCCGTAGAAGTTAAAACCTGTTATAACAAGGTTCCTCTTTAAACACAAAGGACAAGTAAAACAACTTAAATGTGCATTTTGGGAACAGTTATACATATTATTATTACGATTCTTTTTCAGTTATTTCATAGACTCAACAAATAAAAAATACTTGTTTATTATCTCAGTTCAGAAAGGAAAATCCCAGTGCCTGGAAAACATCACATTAGGGTTGGACATCTTTTAAGCCATGTACATGTCTTTTTTTTCCCCTCTTTTTCTTTTTCTTTTTAATTCTCCTACAGCTTATCTCAGCACACAGTTCCTTTTCCTTTAGCCTCTCTCAAACAATAGTCGATACTAAACAAATAACACTAAATACCAACATGAATTATGCCACACTAAGGGCGCATTTCTTCACTCTCGTTCTACAGTCACAAATGCATACATGCGTATAAATGATCACACAGATATATACACACACACATACCCTTGAACTGACTTGTATCAAAAATTACTTTCACGCGGAACGATAAAAGAGGAGTAGGGTTCTCCTACAATTAGACAGCAGCACAAACTCAGAACACCCGAGCTGTGCGTCACAGCTCTCTGTTCTCCAGTGCCTCATTCTCCACTCTTGTGAAGAGACACATTCCCAGAGGGCTCAGTAACACTGATCTCTATTATCACTCTAAAATACCAACCAAAGGAATTGCAGAAGTAATATTTAACCTACCATTTGAAGAATGCATTTGTAATCACACTTGATAGCTTCTCTGACTAGCACACAGTGGACTCTGAGATCATAAAACAGGACTGCATCGTAACAACAGGAGTTTCACACACAAAGTCTTATGGACACAAAGGGGAAACAAATCAGGGAGGAGAAAGAAATATAATTAGAGCTGATTGCAAAGTAAGGCATATGGTTCACAAATGGTAAACGCAAATTTAAACATATACACCAAAAAATGAAGACGAGCACAACAGAAAATCTGGATAGAAACTGAGCTATACACCGTGTGCACTTACAATCCAAGATCTGCAACAAACGCTATTCTGTCACAAGCACGGGCACTTACTCCACCTCATCACCATGGCACATAACCATCCATCGCCTCCACATCACTAAAACCCGCTCCACCCACAGAACTAAAACCTGATTTGAAGCGTGGGCAGAAAAGGACAGAGAGCAAGAGCGGTGTAAAGAACAGGACTGACTCTCAGAAACAGCCTTTTTAAAAAGAGATAATAGTGAAGTTTAATATTGACAAAAATGCTAAAATAAAAAAAACCTGTCATGTTTCTAAAACTTCCACAAGGAACAGTATAAAAGATGAAGGCCATCAGGGAAGGATTTGCAATCAAAATGACTCACTCATTGTACTTGGGAAGACACAAGGAAGACATAGAGATACTGAGTGTTTCATTTAGAAACCAGCATATCGCTGTAACACTGACCGTACCTGCATGAAGAAAACTCAAAGATTTTACAGAATGGCTGTAGATTCCACTTTCTTTGAATGCCGGGCTGCGGCAGGGCACCGCTGGGGCTTGGCTTCATCAAGCCTCCACTGTGCTGCAAAGACCCTGTAACTGGGCTAGGCTGGTGCTTACCTCAGCTTGAAAGCTGCTTTAAAACAAAAGCAAGGGCCCTGCCTCTTGGCAAAGCCATAGCAGGGGAGCTGCGCAGAAACACCTTGCATCTTAATCACAAATTGCATCCTGGCAGGCTGACGCTTCCCCAGCAATTCCCTCTGTTGAGAAGGGCTGGCACTGAGCAAAGGCAGGGAAGTGGGACTGAAAGAGACAAGTGCGTGCCCTATGCCATGCCAGCACCCTCGGGAAGGGCACAGATTAAAGCTTAATGGGCAGCTTGAATTCTGACTTTCCCTAACTTTTGAATGCCGGGTTTTGCTGCCACAGAAGCATTCCCTAAACACAGATTGTGCGCACGCCCATACACATGCTTAAAAACAACACAAATTCAGGTATCTTAGAATAGAGACTGCCTTCATATGCATTGCCACAACAATAAACAAGGTTACCCCACTCTTCACTGGCTTTAACAGCCAGCAGATACCGATCACCACCAATGTGTTATAATAAGCAGTATACAACTTGTAGGCTTTTGCTATGTGAGGTTACAAGTTCAGCATTAGCTTCCTAGAAATGCTTGCTACCAGTTTTAAGAAGTATCCAAATTACAGGCGATAGTGTCATATTATCACAGCTGTCAACAGCGCAAAGGGCTGTGGGTGGGAGTTGAATTTTACCTCTCTCTCATTTCAGGAAGAGATGTCTCATCCCAACAGGAACTAATTAAAAAGAAGGGGGGGACTGGACAGTTTATTTCAGAAATGAATACAGTTCAGCTCTCTGTAATGAAACAGCACATACTTGGGCACTGCTTCAACAGCTGATGCACGCTGTTAACTTACGCAGGCTCCTGAAGTCTTGCTCCTTGTGGACGCGCTGTTTACTGATCATCCACCCCCAGCAACCTACTTCCTTTTCTACAGAAACGTCTGTCTCTGCTTTTGGTTTCTTCGAGATGGCCATGTTGAAAGAGTGCTAATGCCCCAAACTCAATTAGTTTCTCATACACTTCCTTTTGCGTCCTCAGCTGTGCCCACACCTGGTTCTCATTTTGCTCCCGTCAATACATTAAAACAGGAATAGGAACATCACAAGCCAGAGACTTCCAAACACCACCCAATTCCTACAAACCACAGACTGGCTATTGTGCTTCAGGACACCCATAAACAAACCGTGGAATTTCTTCCTTGGCAAAAAGAAGCATTAGCTGTGCAATCAAAGGCAACAACTAGGTTTGTTTGTTATGTACAGTGCACACAATTTGCAGCCGGAGCAGTCTGATGACAGCCACCAACATATTGATTTTCCCAGCATTTCAGCATATTGGGTGTAGGCTTTGCCCCCATTTCTCAACAGCATCTGACAGGCTTGCAAGTGCAGTTTGCTCCCCAGCCCCTCCATTCCTCTTGCTGCCCCCGTTGCTCTGAGGAGCCATTTCACAGCTCAGATTTGCTCCAAGACAGGCTCAGCATCACAGGCCACTAAGCGCCTGCCAAGGTTCTGTACTGTCTCAGTCACGTTCCCATCCCCTTTTCCAGGGAATCAAGTGGTTTACCACAGACTGCCCTGTGTCTAGAGGTGAATGTCTATCTCACAGCACAAGAAAGCCTTCCCCATCTGCGCCTGCTGCAAGAAATGCCTCTCCTATCTACAAAGCCACAAGAATTAACCAATTCACTTGGAGAAGAATGGGACGAGACCCCACAACCCAGCTGTTGTCCGATTTATAACCCATTCATGACCAAAAGGGAATACTGTATTCGTAGGATGCAGGAAGTTGTGCAAGTGAAGATTTTTTTATTTCCTTCAGCTCTCACTTGTGACAAGTTCACAGCAGAAGTGAACCCTGGCGGAGACAGATGCAGTGGGGCACTATGCTCACTTCCTACATGCACCTGGCAACTGAGAAAGATATACATTTATATTTTAAAGAAGTTATTGCCAAAGGTCCTAACATCGCTGAGATCTTTTAGCACTGAGTACAAACACACAACACTGACAGCCTCCAGGTCACAAAACACAGCCAGCTCAACAAGGGGGAGGAATGTGCATAGAGAAGATACAATGGGCAGCAACCGGAGATTATTTTGGCCAGCGGTCATGTGAAACCTTGCCTTGGTTTACAAAGCCACGGCTCAGAGAACCTTCCCCAAGAGCTTGGATAGCTTGAACCCACACACATGGGAGATTGTGAAACTCAATCTGGTAAATCGTCAGAACACAGCTGGAAATCAGAGCCATTTCAGATGCTGGCAGTTCGTTCAGCTGGCAGAAGGAAAGGCACCGCATCATATCTTGCTTCCTTGCAGCCTGCAATGACAAGTTTGATCTGCATCGTCCTGGAAACATCCTGTCCATCCTCCAGGTCAGGTGAGCAGCTCCTGTGCCCTCAGACAAATGTGGACATCACAACCTACCGCAAGTCCTAACAGATCTCAGCCATTAACTTCACCCACAAACCTCTAGCAGGATTTCAGAAGTCCTATAACATCCCTGGGAAGTGGGAGCAGCAAATGTCTTGTTTTGGTAGAGCAAACATCAGCAGGCTATTGCTCGAAAGGGAAACTCAGGTTTGGTTCTCTCTTATCTTTTCCACATTGTTCTGTAGGAGGAGACACAACGTACAGTTAGCCAAGTTTTACTGCAAATCTCAGATTAACGTAGCTGAAACGAAGTCATCTAAAGACGGCAGTGACAAACACTGCATGTAGAAATGACTCCAAATAAACCTCAGCACATAAGATACTCAGTTTCTTTTCTACATCCCTTTCTTTTTCCAAGAGAATCTCAGATTTCATTTCTGCAGCCAACTTTGCAGAAACAGGAGTGCCTCATCAATGACAGCAACTGGTCTGTGACAGAACCGGACACTGCAACTTACTATTCTTCTTATCTTTAAAAGGAGCTGAAAAATAAACAAGTAGCAACTGTGTCAGCTGCCCTGAGCAGCCTTAAATGCAGGCACAGCAGTAAGCACCAAGCACACTGCTCACAGGTGCACACGCTGCACAGAATTCTGCATGTAAGCATAACCTTACAGGGCATGGTGAAGGTCACGGGGAATGACCTTCTGCCTCATAACGGCACAGCAAGTGGGCAGCGGGTTTGCTAGGGGGCTGCTTTGTGAATCACCCAGAACTTCCACCAGGGAAAGAGCAGTACCTTCCTGCAAGTCAAAAAAAAACCAAAACAGTGCAAGTGAAAGAAAAATACACTTTTAAAATGTATTTTAACTTTGTAGGCTGCTCAAACTTCTAGAAATTTAGAAAAGAACTATTTTATTTGCACTTCTGCAGCGAAGTCCTAACCGTAAGGAGACCTAGGATGCATTACCAGGAGACTGCAGGGGTGAAGCACAGGAAAAGCTTGCTCTCTAGTCAACAATTGCCAGCCCTGGCCTTCTGTTCACTTATCCTGCAGCGTATGCTTCTCTCACCGAACCAGGAAATAGTTCAACATTTAAAAGCATGAAGACTGACTCAGAAGACAATAGTTAAATACCAGTTAAACCACATACCGTAGGTCTGTCTTGTAGTAGTGGGAAATGAGTACTGCTTAAGGCGGTTCCAGATATTGCATCCACCTGCAAATATTTGCTGCTGGCTAGAGCTCAACACACTCTCACTAGCAGTGCCAGTACTTTGTAAAATATTGCAGGCAAGAAAGAAAAAGAAAGTTTGCTTAATATAGTGTGCAATAAACTCATTCTATGCTATAACCATCAAAAGCACATATAGCCTGGTTGAGGGGATTTCTATATGGTTAAGAAGTTAGTTAATGATAACTGCTTTCTTTTTCTCAAGCATTTCAAGCTTTCATTTCATGAATATGGAATCTTGTTATTAGCTGCTTTAATGACAATCTTTTACTTTGAGTGCAAAGCGGAGATCAGAACTCGCAGCGCCACAGAGGAATCGGGCACGTGCTCACAATAAAAGCACAGAAGCAATTACGCTTTCATTACATAGTCTCAAATCCACATAAAAATACCCTGTGTTAAGACATTCATATTTTAGACCAGCTACCTTCCAGCAATAATGAAAAGCCATTACAACTGGAGAAAGAGACGACAAGATAAAAATGCACTGATGTGACGCCGGAAGACACTGGCCATTAAAATCTTATAAAGGAATAGCTAAACACTTTAGAACAATATTTCATCTGTAATTGTTCAGCTGGAAAAGATGCCTTTTTGCAAATGGATTCAAAGCAAATTTTTTTATACGTCGGCTGCTTAGTATTTCTAAATACCTCCTCAACATTTCAACATCTTCAAATGAAGTCCGTGATAAAAGGCATAGACAAAGGGATTTTTTTTTAATAGAGACAAAGCAAAGTATTGTTGAGATTTATTAAATGCATACAATTACCTGTATTGTCACAGAGATGAAAGGACAAAGAGCCAACAGATCTAATTCCAGGTTTTACAGCCTTGCCCTTCTCCATAGTTGTATTTTAAAATTGAACTTGAGTTAACACATTTATAACACCAGTGCCTACGAATGCTTTGCACGAGCCTCGAAATAATTCACAATATTTTAATGTGGACATGACAATACATCTAATTTATGATGGATAATTCAAAAGAACACGTTCAATTTAACAGCGTGCTTTCAGTTTGCTGAAAGAAGAACTTAAAACTAGTTCAAGGTTGGTTAGAAAAAATAACTGTCTTGTCTTTTAGTCACTTAAAAAAACACCTTTTTAGGTTTTTTTAGTTTTTTTTTAGTTTTTCATCTCAGAAATGTTTCCAGAAATTGGATTTCAAACTGCAGAGTCTGAAAGAAGTATTGTGATCCTGCAGATGCCGGTGTTGTCTATCTCATGCGACAGCATCTCGGTCTCCTTTCTCCAGCAGTTAGATACGTCCATTGGTAACAGAGCCTAACTCACGTGCCTGCTGCATGTCAGCTAGAAAGGCCAGATCCTGACTTCAGCGCTGCACTGCTTATTTCCCCCTGGTGCCCAGCTGTACAGAGCTACACTGTGGAGGTGAATTCCGCTCGCAAAGAATTATGCAAACTGAAATGAAGATGATGAACTTCCCCAAAGAAAGGCCTCTTAAGTTTTGTTGAAGACGCACATTAAGGACCGTGGGAAGGGAACTGTATTAAACTATAAATCTATAGAAAGTGAAACTCAGTTAATCAGGTACGGTCTACGTTGCAAACAGACACTGCACTGGTAGCATGACCAAAAGCAATTATTTTATTTTGTACGGAGCTCTAAGCCTGCTATCAGAAGTGTCTGATCCTGCAAGGAGGATGAAAGAACACCAGGATTTAGAAAACGTAATTCACATATCAGAGAAGCCATACGCCGCCAATAATCCCTAAATCTACATTCCGTTATAAATGGATGGTTATACGTGCAGCATCAAGAAAACATGAAAACTCCTATGCTTGTTTCCACTGAGGAAAAATAATAAAAGAAAACTAAATTTCATTACCTAAAAGGACCCAGCCAGTTTAAAACCATTCATCTTATTTCCTCCTTGACTGAGTACTTATAAGTACATAAAGCTCCTGGAGTACAAGCGAGAACAACTGAGCACAATCACAGAAGGAAAACCCAGGCTGTTGCTAAACTTCCTTACTAACACAACACAGTTTTGCATTCGTAGATGTAATGCCTACCACAGGCACCCGTTTTTCCCCTTCATGCTGGTTTTCTTAACAGCGTCACAGATTAACGTTAAAATGTACATTGAAACCTCTGCACACCCAGTGCTGCGCCAGAAGCACTGGCAAGGCTGAGTCACTCTCTCTTCACGATTCCACACAGCTATGCTCTGCTATGGCAAAACCAACGTACATGTCTTCCACCTGCACCGCAGAGGGTGGTGGTAGAAGCTTGTTGCTTTCTCAGCCAAAGCTATGTCTTGATGTCAGAGAGAGCTGCCAGCACAAAAAATGCTGTTTACATAGACTGGTGTGCCCAAACACCAAGCTATACTTTTTTTTTGGCCACAGTCCCCTGTCCCATCACCTTGTCAGCATCCTGACTCAAAGGGAGAGCAGAGCACTCCCTACCCAATCCTGGGCACCCACCTGCCTTTTGCTGGGCTCTCACCTTATTTCCAGGGACTGAGTCCCTAGGAATCACAATTTGAAAATGAGGACTCAGAATCAGATATGCAGATAAAGATGCAGATACACCAATGGTGACCTGCTCGTGTGTGTACCTAAGAAAATAAACAAGGAAACATAATCAAAATGCTCTAAGCTAACAGAATCAAAGTGCATGAGGAAATAATGAGAGCACAGCCTAAGCTGCACAGTAATGGGGAATGAAGAAACAAAAGTCACCCACATTCCTGCAAGAAACACTCTCCAGAGCCACCTCCCTCTGCAGAGACAAACCATCAGCGAACCAGCAAGAGCTGTGCCAGCATATCCTTGGCCAGGAGTCTTCACAGAGGTATGGAGAGTTCTCTGTCTTACCACCCACCCAATAGCATGTCCTAAAACAATGAAAGATTCATCTTGATATGCACTATACGACAATTCCACTGAACCAGTATGAGTAGAAGTACCAGGAGATAAACTTGAAGCCCTCAGAACATGCCAAGCTACTCTCCCCAGTAACAGGAACGGGCCAAGTTTTCACGAAAGCTGGCTTGCACAAATGAGCCCTTTCTGGGGAGCACTCCTGATAAGGCTAGGCTCAGCCCAACTCCTCGCAGGCTGGCAGGTAACAAAAATGACCTCTGAGAATACTGCCAAAAGGAAGTAAATAATTAATCTGAGAAGGCACCTCGTAACAGAGCCATCTGTGTTTTTGATACAGCATATGAAATCCTAACAAGAAAAAGCTCTCAGACACCTACATCTCACCCCTCACCTGAGCTGAGGCAGCAGAGAGCTGCAGCACCTCCAGGCTCACGCGAGAGCAACGCACAGAGCCAGTACCAGGTGCCACCCTCACTCATTCTTCAACTCAACAGTGTCAAACAAGAGAGTTAAAAGACTGCATCTGCTTACCAGGCTACAATAAACAGACTGTACTTTACAATAAAGCTCCAGATCAAGGGTCAAGTCTTTCCTTGATGATTTTATAGGCTCAGAAGTGAAAGTTTCTTACTTTCAGTGGAGGTGGAACTTCACAGAAATTGTTCCTTGTGCTCTGTCTCTGGCCCATATGGTGCACAGTAAAAAGAAAACAGTACTATGGTATGTAGATGGCATTCTCCTGCACACCACAAAACCAAACCAATCAACCAAAAGACCACAAAATCTTTCCAATAAAGAAAACAGAAAACCCCAACATTTTTTTTAAGAGATGCAACCAAAACATTGCACGCATTAGGAACTCATCAATGACATTCTGGGTATTTCTTTTACTCATTTAGTTTGGCTAAAACCATATGAATCAATTAGAAAAGGCAGAAGAACAGCAATCAAATGGGAGGTAGAAGCAGACAATGAAAGGGAAGCTAAAAATGAGGTGTGTGGTACTGGGCAGTGTGAAACTTCTTGACGTTCCCCAGCACAGGGCTCATTTCAGATGCAGGCATTAGTCTTCTTGCCCGCAACTGGAGCATGGTTAAGCAAAGATCAGTTACAGCCCCACAGGCCTGGTACCCCAGCAGGTGCCAGCGCCAATCCTTCTTCTGGATATAGCTGTAGTTACAATTTCCACTACTCCGAGATGCAGATGAAAGCACAGTTTCCTTTTCTTTCGTTACATTTCTGTAGAAGTGGAGACAGAGGCTTTCTTATGTAGCCCAGTGTCTCCAGGGGGAAAGAGTGACAGTTGTACTACAGGTTTCTAATAACAAGGGGTTCTTCCAGTTTGCTGGTGGTAGTAGGATAACAGCCATAAAAACATTCAGTGAGGTTCCAAGTGCCAACAGCATCAGACTGTCAGTGCTGCAGTTTTGTGTTGCCCTACCTTTTCAGCCAAGTGCCCACAAACAGCTCAGAAGATAACCAAAGGAGCCATGACTTTATCGATCCAACTCTGTTTCAAACACATGTACGTGTCCATTCTTTGCTGGGTTACAGAAATACCTTCCCCACTTGATCTTGGATGTTCTCCTGGAATTTTGGATTAATAGAGGCCTGTTTATGTGCAGATACATTTGGAAACAGCTGGAAAGCACTTAGAGAAAAGCCTTGGTGCAGCTTTCCAGAGCAGTGCATCTGTTCTGTTCTCTTCCTGCACATGTCTGACCACCTCCTTCCCCACACATAGCTTTCTAACGTTTTGCATTAGCACATGCTCACCTACGCTAACTTGCTGTATCCCATCACAATTAAAGTCCTCCTCTGTAGTCATCTCCCGCTGAAATCTAATTTCCTACTGATGGTTCTATTTAAGGCAAGGTTCTCTTTCTCTAGCAGTAGACCCTTAATGCCAAAGAAAAATAAGCTAGCTCCTCCTATACTCCCAGTGACCTTTAATGATGCTCAGGGTACTATTTACATTCAAATTTTGGAGTCTGACAAAAAGCAGTCCCATCAGGCTAGCAACCAGCTGTGCAGCAACTGACTGTTTCAATGGCTTTTCTCTGCTTTGCTCGTAGAAGGAATCTTCTTTTAAATAAGCAAGGAAGCAAAGAAAAAAAAAAGACTTGGGATGGGTTTCATAGCTAAAAACATCAAATTCCCAGTTCCCAATCACTCTCTGATACTGATGAAATAGTCATCCTATGATATGCTGTAATTCTAGTAGGAAGATGGAGGTGCACAAATTAAAACGGTATGGATTAGTAAAACACAGCCCTACACAGTAAGCAACCAAAAAATTTAAAACAGTAGCAATTTCTCTCTCTCATATTTAGTAACTCCAACCAAAAAAATTTACATGCCATGAAAATCCTCAACAAAGACTGGCATGTAGCTCACATAATTGAGGAAGTACTAATAATAGCGTGGCTGTTTGCACAGACAACATTTCCACTGTGGGCCTGAATTCAGATCTCAAATATGCAGAAGAAGATATTTTGTTGTGTGTTGCTGGCTGGAGACTAAAACCCAAGTACTGGAATCCAATTGAGTGCGCTGCAATATGCAGGCACTGTGCACATCCATGCCACGTGGAAAACAGGGCCTTTATCGTGTACTACCAAAGGTGTTCACACTGTCTGTTCTTGTTGTGAATATACAGAAGCTCTTGAAACAAACCTATACTATGGCTTAGTACAAGAATGGAAGTGCATTTCAGCATCAGCCATCAGTCACCACAGAAAACAACTTGCCCTGACAGATAAGAAGCACATTTCTAAGCTCCTCCGACACAAGCGAACACAGTTCACAGCCACAGCTTCTCGTTCTGCTCTACATAGCCTAACTCCGGGCATGCTCAGGTCTCCAGATCAGTGATACCCAGAGCTGTGTTGCTAATTGTGGTGGTTAAAGGTTTTACCTTAGAAGTTTGTCGACAGCAGCAGGTAGGCAGCCTCACACTTCTCAAGCTTTACTCTTTTTAAAAGCTCTAAATGAGCCATAGGTGTATTTAGGTCAAAGCATTTGCTAAGTATTTTCATAAACAGTACTTATTTTAACATTTTTTTTCTTTCATGTGATGAGGATTACTTCGAATAATTTTACAAACTAAAATGTAGAGTTCCATCTAAGAGAAGAATCAACAAGGATGATTAACAGTGACCAATATATAGCAGAAAGAAACTGACGTGCAACACATACATAACAAGCACACATTTTAATGCAATGGTGCTTCATTTAAACTCCTCAGCTGGAAATTCAGATCAGCAATTAAGTCATAATCCTATGTAATTGTCTCACGCAGCATCACTGAGAGTTTCTGTGCATGGAATAAGCTGTAAGAAAAGGCGATTGAGAGCTGTATAAATGGCATTTATAACTCCAAACTCAAATAAATAAATAAATATTGGAGCATAGAAGTCTATTACTTTTGAGTAGTGGATGTTACGTTGAACAGGATCATTGTCAAATCACTAGCTACCACAAAAGCACAAAAGCAAGGTTCCTTTGTTTTGCTTCTATTTTTAAGAAATTCCAACCTCGACCATTATTTTCTAACTTGTTAAGAAAAAAAAAAACAGGGAAGATCCTTATCCTTGGGTAAGACACCACAGAAAGATCATATGCCTGTCACACCACTAAGGAGCTGCTGTGACACAGCCATTCCACAGTGTGGGACGTTTCCCAGCCCTTGCGTGTGTTGGGCTGACAATGCTGTCTGTGTTCGGAGCGCTGTCCCCTTACCAACCCCACCGCTGCCATCTGAGGAAATGCGAAGGTCAGATCCAGCTAAGCCACCCGACTCACTGCCTCTCCTCTCGTGGGCTGGCAGGGAGGCTGTAGGCAAGGAGCAGTAGTTCTTCATGGCAACGCGTGAAGCCTGCTCATGGCATGTGCCTGATGGTCCCACCAGCTGCTGCCTTCCTCATTCATTCGATAGGCAACTCCCCAGGTAGCCCCAGGCAATGTCCCCACCTGCACACATACCACACCATGAATGACATCAGCCAGCTCTGACATCTACCTCAACTTGTGCCAAGAATCCAACCACACAGAGCAAAACTGTTCCCTGTTAGATGCCATCCTGACTTTTAGAGAACAAGACCACGCGAACACCACTTGGATGGAATGGGCAGCAAGACTAACCATGCATTGAGCAATCATTCCCTCCAAAGCTTTGTGCTGCACCCTTATTGCTGGCATTAATGGATTATACAAGTCTAACACACATCTCTTCACACAAGTCACCCTTCTCAAACCACAAGTACCAAACTGAAATTAAGCTATTTCAAACAAGTGAATGATTTTTCACAACCATGCCATCAGCAAGGACTCAGTTCCTACCCCCTAAAGGGCCTTTTTCCCCCCATCTCTCTGAGGAGACCAAGCAGTTGCTCCTAAGGATGAAAACTTCTCAAGGTGCTGACCAGCATCAAGAGGGCAGGAGAGCAGAGACTCCTGGCACAAACCTTCACATTTGCAGGTATGCCTAACTTCATAACCAAGGCTGTCAAACCCTGTCGTCTTCAGCACTGCCAGACCATGACAGCGTGATTTCCAGGCTCAGCGCAACAGCAAAGCAGAGATGGAACTACAGCATACCATCAGAGCTAGGTGACTACAGAGCAAGGTGCCCAGGGCTGAACGAGACACAAGGAGGAAGCAAAGATTTACGACAGACAACATCTGTAATCGTGAGCTGATACCAGTATAAGATTGGAAAAAAACTGCTAAAATATAGCAGTGGTATAATCCTGTTCTGTGACTGTCAGGGTAGGACCAAAATACAAGCCAGGGGGAACTGTCAACACAGATTACTGAGCACTCTGGTCCATACCCACACGTGCTCACACTTCCGCAGGAGAAGCTGCTGAGGCAGAGCAGCCCAGCCAGTATTTCTGGAAGCAAAAGTTCAGTGATCCCTGAAACATTAGAGTTTGCAGCAGTCACAATGCGCACCTATGGCAATGTTAGAGAGTGATTAGCCTAGAGGAGCACGGGGTGAAGGTCTGTGCCAACCCACGACGGGTGCGTTGCCTGGCAAGGGACCACGATTTAAGGTGTTCTCGGAAGAACAGCCGGCGTGCGCTCGAGCACCAAGGGAGGAGGCCTGAAGCACAGCCGTGCTGAGGGAGGCCCCTGACCGACCTGCAGCCCGACGCCGCCAGCTCCGCTCCCTGCGAGCCCTGGCACGGTTTTTCCCCGAAATACCCACAATCGCTTCCGAAAGCCACAGCCCAGCGGGCGATGCGCATCACGGGCACGGGAGAAGAGCAAACAACATCACTAATTAACCAGCGGGCTCGCGACGGGAGCAGGCTGCGATACTTAGCGAGAGGACGGACAAAAAAATGCATAAACACACTAAGAATTATAAAAATAATTACTTTTAGTCTGTGTACAGGCCTGTGTGTGTGTC
>JANHGO010004439.1:0-24997 GCA_024606505.1 Aquila spilogaster | reverse complement strand
CACTAAGATCACTAAGTCCAACCCCAGCCCACCCCCACCATGCCCACTGACCATGTCCTTCAGTGCCACATCTCTGGGACACCTCCAGGGATGGTGAATCCACCCCTTGGGTGCCTTTTGCTTTACCCAGCCACATTCAAGTTGTATGTTAGGAAGAACAACTTCTCCAAAAGAGTGGTCAGGCACCGGCACAGGCTGCCTGGGTAGGTGGCGGAGCCATCATCCCCGGAGGTGTTTAAGGAAAGGGTAGATGTAGTACCTTAGGACATGGTTTAGTGGGCAATGTTGTTGGTAGGTGGCCCTTTCCAACCTTAATGACTCTATGATTCTGTGATCCAACTGTCACAGAATGTCAGGGATTGGAAGGGACCTTGAAATATCATCTAGTCCAATCTCCCTACCAGAGCGGCAACAGCAGAGTAAATTGCTTTCTTCAGTGATTTTGAAGTGTCTCCCAGGCAAACCACCTCGTAACAAACTTGCATATGCCCTCCTCTAAGCTCCCACTCATTGGGATCACCTGGAGCTAGAGCACAATCAAAGCCCATGCTGGAGGCTTGGCTTTTTAAAGCAAGGTGGGGATCAGCCTCTTCTCACAGGTAATGGTGTTAGGATCAGAGGTTGTGCCAGGGGATGTTCAGGTTGGGTATTAGGAAACATTTTTTCTCTGAAAGAGTGATAATGCTTTGGCACAGGCTGCCCAGGGGGTGGTAGGGTCTCTGTCCCTGGAGGTGTTCCACAGCTGTGGAGATGTGGCACTGAGGGACATGGGAAGTGGGCATGGTGAGGGTGGGCTGGGGTTGGACTAGATCATGAGTGTCCAACTTTTGGGCTTGTTTGGGCCACATTGGGCCAGAGGAATTACCCAGGGCTGCACCTACAAAGGTTATCCAAAAGTAATGCCTCCTATTTATTTCTATAGAAACTACAACAGATACAAAGAGAACAATAACAGTATTTGATAGAGCAAATTCTCAGCTACAAAACATTATTTTTCAACGCAGCCACCACCATTTGCTGTTCATCCTCACTAGCAATGAGCAACAGCCTGCATGCCACACTCATAACAATCTGTACTAGTGGAAGTGACCCACTGTTGCTGTCACAGCTGCTGACACACACCACTCACTGTGTTCACGTTGACTGTTCTCCATAACTGTTCAGCAAGCACTGATGAATGTCAATGGGTGCCATTTTTTTCCACACAGAGGAATTCAGTGACACACCTTTGCTTCACACACTCTTCCATCTTCTTCAGGTACCATTCTGTCAGACTGCCCTTCTTGCTGCCGTCTGTCGTATGGCAATAACATATAATGGAATATTGGTGGGAAGGTTCAGCCTCTGCTGCCATACCACCAACATCCACCTCTGACCTTGCAGGTTGGCATCATAAAATAGGAGGCAATACTTTCGGAGCAGCCCTCATAATATATGTAGTATAGTTAATGTATATAAGTAATATAGTAATGTATATAAGTGTTGCTGTTTCCAAGGAATACTACCCATTCTGCACAGATGAGATGCAAACCAAAAATAAGAATGGGGCTGCTGAAACATTTTCAGCCACCCATGGGATTCCTCCCACCTGCAAACCTCAGAGCTCAACAGGTTTCCTTTCCTGAGCTTTAACACTTGCCTCATTAGAGACAGAGGAGGAGCAAATGTGGACAGAGAAACTGGGGATGTACTTCGGCAGGAAAGGGAAGCAAAAGAAGCATATGGTGGGGAAGGTGTGAAGCTAAAGACCTCTGTGCTGGGGCCCTGAGGATGTGACACTCCAGAGTGAGGGGAAATGGCAGGAACACAAGCACAGAATGTGTCCTGGCTGAGTCTCTGTCACCTCCACAGTCAGAGCACGACCAGCCCCAGGTGTGGGCAGTCACCTTTGCGAGGACACTGTGAGTTACTGACAATATACAACAGCGGGCAAAAGCAAAGCCATCCCCATGGTTTGCGAGATTATAAAAAGGGGAATTAGGAGGACATGCAGATCATTGTACTTTGGTGAAGATACTTCATGGAACTTCAGAAAAAGGGGCTCTTCCATATAACGACTGTGCTCATCTCCCCTTTCTCCAAATACCTTAACCCACCTTCACTTGTTTTCATTAACGTCTCAGGCCAGAGCCAACCTGCCCCCGCCCTCTGCTGCGCCATGTCCCATATCACTAACAGCCTCACAACCCCCTTGCTTCCTTCTTTGTTACGGGGCTGATTTTGCAGCCAGCTGTTCTGACTGCTCCACAACGCCTAACAAGATTTAGATCGTTCCCCGCTCTATTTCTGCGATGACGCGGCAGGCTCTGCCAAGAGGAAATCTTCAAAGGACTTTGCATAATGCCATAACAAAACTGCTGCAACCAGCCAGATCTGGATGCGAGATCTCCCCGGGCGAGCTCCGCTGTGCGAGCAGACCCCAGTCCTTCCTCCCCTCTGCTGGCTGCCCGGGGAAGGCCTTCCACTCCTGGTATTATTTTTGCTACAGAAGAGTGCTTGAAAAAACAAGCAGTACGACGTCCCAGACCTCCCAGCTCCAGATCCCAATGCCTTCCACAAAAATCTGGAATTTCCAGATGTGCAGCGAAGATGCAGCATCCTTTTGGAAGACGGGCTCAAATCTGAGGCAGATCAAGGGATCGCCGAGCACAGATGCCTCTTTCCAAACACCCGTTCTTTTAACTGAGTCCAGCGTCCTCTCGGTGATTACCCAGAGCTTTGTTAGACATGCAAATGAGACACTCATCTAGGATCTCCTTAGATGAGGACTTCGTGATGTGTTGCTGCCTTATAGTGACAATGGAAGAGGCTTTTTTGCTCCTATTGGAGACTTGCTGAGTGTGCACAGGAGAGCGAGCTGTCAGAAACCAAGGTTTGGAGGAGCTGACAGCATTCCCGACTGACAGCACACCAGTTCGCCTGTTCAGCGAAACCACTGGGAACAGAGCACGGAGCAGGAAGGCAGCCAGCAGAGATTATTGCCTTCTGCACTCATCTTCACCTTCCCATCGTTCTGCAGCCTCATATACCCTTCCAATCAAATTGCCTGTCCATTTGAACAATATTACTCTGGCCTCACCCAAGAAGGGGCTTTGGGTGCTGGTACAGAGTAAGAAAAATCGTGCAGACACCATTTCAACATCTACCAGCATCTGAAACACTGCATTTTCTCAACGTTCATGCTAAGAACTGCTGAGAAATGTTGACATTTTGAAACACATCCCCGATGGATTACTGCAATCAAGTTATGGGCATGGCACTGTTTAGTAGCACGTATTAGGTGCTGCCATTTTGAATAGTTTAAACATTATCAAAGAATGAAGCAGACAGTTATTAATAACCTGGACCCAGTAAATATTCACTCTCTCCTGTTATTCCTTCCCCACTCCATTATTTGTGATTCTAAAGCACTCTGTTAGGATGAGAGTATTCTGCAGTAGTAGTAATAGGAAGAGCACGGATCCAAAGGTGGAGGAGGTGGAAGGAAATGAGGAGTGAGAACATGGGGCAACTCAAGGACAACCAGCAAGTCAAACGCTGGAGCTGCCAGGTCCATTTTGGAAGGGAACTTCTGCAAAACAACATTCCAGGATAGCACCTTCACAAGGGCAGATTGCACCGGAGAACCCACTAAGAGGGCCGGACTAGGTGATCCCCTGAGGTCCCTTCCAGCTCCTATGATTCTGTGATTTGTTGTGATCCAGTAGCCTGCTGGAACAAAGAGATCCTGCTTAGACCCAGGGTGATGATAGAGCCTGAAATCCCAGTTGGTCTGCACACATAGCATTGTGTACAGCTGGTCTCCGAAGCAGCACAGACTGCCCATCACAGTGCCACACCAACTGATAAGTTTTGCCCCAAGTAGCTGAATTCTGCTCATCCCAGGGCCAACTTCAGGTCCCCACCACAGAGCATCAACTTGTTTCTAAAGGCCAGGACTTAAGTGCCAACGTAAGACTCAAGGATGGGCTCCCTCATACATTAATGCTCATTGGAGCATTAATTCCACATGCTGCTGTTTTGCTAAGCCATTCTGCTCATTTCTAGGAGGATCCCACAGGGCTAAGGAATTAGCCCGGGGCATGGGAAAACTGAGCTTCATTCCTTGATCTGCCACAGAAACCCCAAGTGCCATTGGGCATATCACTCAGCGCCTGCACAGGGGTCTCCTAACTAAAATAGGGATAGGAACCCTGTGAGGGTGTTGGCAAGAAGATAAACGTCTTACCATTTGGGAGGTGCTGCGATGCTGCGATAAGAGGGGCCATGCAAGAAACTTAGATAAACAGTTTCAAAGCCCTCAGCTTTTTGGTGCTTTCCCTTCTGCACTTGACACACTCGGTGATTTCACACAGCCCGTTTTCGTCTTGTTTGCTCACAGCTTCCAAAGTATTGGAAGTTTCCAGTCCAAATAACAGGTCTTCCCTCAAAGGCTGTGATCTTTACAACAGCAATTTGCACCGTGTTTTAAAGGGAGAAAGTAGAATTCTCCGGCGCGCTTTGAGGCAAGAGGACATACAGCTTTGCACAGTGAGCACCAGAACATCTGTGTCTTTACCCAACGCCATCCCATCGACCTCAGCAGTTCCCTTGGAGCACACCACCGATGCTACGGCTGTAGTGGTTGCAAGTTTTGCTTTGCCCATCAGCACTCCAGCAGAATTTTTAGGAGCAGGGGAAGAATGATAGATAAATCATTCCCCAAAAGCTCAGGAAAAAGAAACAAAATCCTGCACATACTTTCTAGGATCAATGGTTTAATCTTTCATAGACACTGAAGAGCTAACAGATGACATGAAGTCACTGCAGGAAGATGTAAACAACCCATGAAAAAAACCATTGCATTTCAAAAGATAGGATACTTCTACGGCTTTGGCATTCTAAACAGAATTATCTGATGCCAGCACTGTTTACTTGGTGTCTGAGGTCTCACATGCAGGGCTGCCACAGCTTATCAGAGAAGAGTTGTCACCCATTTAGGGAGAAGCTTTAAGCTAACAAATTCCTGCAGTGTGGAGATACCAACCACATGTGAGAATGGGGATGGTAGGGTTCATTTTCCACTAGGGAAAACAGCAGCTGGCACTGCTACCTCTTCCCTGATGATCAGCCCCAGTCAAACAGCACAAGGAAGTGATAGGTGAGTCAATTAGAAATCTTAACTTCAGCATTCCAGTTATCCAAGGTATCCAATGTGAATATGTATACATACAGCTAAATACCTAATAGAGTCATTAACTTCAAAGCTCTGCATTACTTGGCTGAATTATCCTACTTCCATCCTATTAGCGGATGCTCAAGAGAAGAAGCAGCTTTCAGTCATGCTCAGCAATATAGCTTTCACGCACATTTACGCACACTGTACCTCAATCCAGCAACAAAATGGTGCGAATGCCTTTTTTTCAGTTTCTGGAATGATTGTGCTGATGGGTCAGGGTCATGCTGCAGGTTTGTACATCAAATGTCCTTCTGGCCCTTTGAGAACCTGTGAATTACAGTTAATTGTGCTCCAGTAGCTTGTTCCTTGACATTAAGTACGGAATTGTGTTGACATATGAAGAGCCGATTCCCGTTGTATTGCTCAGCGTTTACCCCATGCCAGCCTGGAGCATGCTTGGATAATTCCATCTAAGTAGTTACAAAAACAGCAGAGCTCAAGAGAAAAGGCTCCTGCAAAATCTGGCACCATTCCAGTTCACCAGCCAAACACTTCCATCTGATATTCAAAACAGGCAGGTGGAAAATCATCCAGAGACACACCATCGTGTTCAGCCTGAACAAACGCAAGAGAGACTGAAATGCCACGCTGGACAGTAATCCACTTCAAAAACGACTGTTTTACCATCAATCCTCCTTTCAAGAAGATGTGCAGGCTGTCCTGCTTTAGAGGAGGCTCAGGTGTTTGAGGATTTAGGGGGAGCTGTAATTTATGTTTTCTTCCTTGCTTGGTAGGATTCAAAGGGAGTCCAGCTTCACCTCCATGTTAGCCCATCACTTTGTTCCACCTGGACTCCTAGGCAAATAGAGTCATAGAATCATTAGGCTGGAAAAGACCACTAAGATCATCTAGTCCAACAGTCAGCCCATCACCACTATACCCACTAAGCCACGTCCCTCAAAAAAAAATCACCCTGTGGGTTTGTAAGGTCTGCTCACAACAGTGCTGCAACTTATTACCCACAAAAGCCAAGATGCAGAGCAAGCTCAGAACTGCTTCTCTCCTGACATCAAAAAACTAACACACATTACAAACACTGATGCCCAAGGTCAGCTCCTCCAGCAACAAGATGGGTTTTGTCCTCACCTAACAGGAGAGGCATCCAGTGTAGCTGTGACATGGAATGACCCCCATGCTCAGTACACAGCTAACCTCACAGGTTGCAAAGCCAGCAATCAGTGCATCTGACATTGCAGTGTCCATTAGAAAGACATATTAGGGCTTATTATAAACAAACAGGCTTTAGTACAAGGAGCCGTATTTCAATTACTTAAGCCCTAATGCCAAACTTGGTCTGTTTCAGAAGCAAGATAATACAGCGCTCACACAGTATGTTATCCTTGCTTTTCAGTAGCTATAGATAAGTATCATTAAGTCATTGTGAAAAAATGCACTCAATTATCCTACGCTGTTATTACTTAATCTGCGTTTCAAAAAAAAGCTTTAGACTGAAAAGATGGTAGATAAAGACTAAGTATTGCAGATAAAGGCATTGCTTCGCTGAATATATGCTGTAAAAGCATGAGCTGTGGTTGTACACATTTGGATGAACTGGGCTCCTCTCAACATTCTCATGTTGTCAGAACCACAGCCACTGCAGGCTGTTGGAGAGCTAAAAGCAAAATTCAGAGGTAGGCTGGGGAAGGAGCCTGCTTCACACAGAGAGAGGCTTTGCAAAGACTTCTGTAACGCCTAGCAATGAACCTCCTCCCTGCCAAGGTCTATCCAAGCACTACCCATATAGCCAAGGTGCATATGGCACAGCTGGAGGTGACAGTCCCATTTGTAGTTGGCTCATGTGGCAAGAGGAGCTGAATTCAGAAGACCAGGGCCACCAGGTTCTCATTCTCTACAGTCACCAGTGAGAGGTAGCACAATTCCTTCTCTGGATATCCACACTTCTATTACAGCTGCAGCCTCACACAAGTGCTGTGTACTTTAATGGCCCCAGAAAATGGATCTGGCACTCTGAATTTATGACAAATTGATTGACTACAGATGTCGCAAGAAAATGCCTCTTCCAAGTTCAACAGCATATGAATGGTCTTAGCATGCCTCGGGATAATCTGACTTCTGTGCCCTAGTTTGCTGCAGTAAACCAATCGGGAGGATAATATGCTGTCTCTGTGCTGTGAACCCCTTGGGGAAAGGAGCTTTTTAATTGCGTGCACAGCCCATGACCTGATAGGCTCTAAATCTCACTGGATGGTGTGCAAAGTTATAGTGGGACCTCAGCTGAACAGCCTGAGCTCATGTTACTGTCTGGATTAGCAAAACTTCAGACTATTAAACTGTCTGCATTCTACAGGCGTTGCTGGGAGTTTTGTTTCCCCACTAAGCTAAGCTCTTTTTTGTTATAGCTAAAAGACAGAAACACGCCACAGGTACAAAAGCACAGAAGTGAAAACAGCATCGAGCTGTTGTTCAGCCAAGCCAGCAGATGCAGTACAGCAATATTGACATGGCTTAGTGGGCATGGTGGTGATGTTTGGACTAGATGATTTTAGTGGTCTTTTCCAACCTTAACGATTCTATGATTCTCTATCAGCTTTATAGGAGAGCAGAGATGGCTGGAGCTTGCACACTCAGGTGTCATCCTCCTGCAGCGCCCTCCAAAACAGACATATTTACACTGGCTCCAGCTAATTAATGCGCCCTGCCAGACCCAGCCTTGCACTCTTCAGCCTGCACATGCAGAGCAAGACCCCAATTTGGTCGGCTTGTACAACTCGGGACAGATAAAGTGACCTCAAAGCCAGGCTTGATTCATGGGCTGCCATCAGACCATCCCCAGGAGGATGACTGATTGATCCTGTTTACCTTTGGCACCGCAAAGCACTTAACATCAGGTTGGGAGAATCACAGCTTTGTAGTTGTTATTCTTATGGTCTTCAAGACAGAACTATTTGTTTAGGTGCATGATAAGAGTTTTCAGACCGCTGACTCCTGGGCAAGGCTCTGAAAGTCCAGCACAACAAACACGAAGCCATGGCACTACATTTGTTCTGCAGAGTATTACCACGTCAACTTGTTCCTGAATGCTCCCCAAATCAAATTTACAGAAAGCCCAATGAATCCCACAGCGTTTAGGCCACAGCTGTCCCAAAAACCGGGGGAAGAAGCCTGCAGCAAAGGTACAGAAGAGAAAACGTTGGGAGCAGACTCTCCTGGTGACTAATGCAGCCGAGATAAACATCTCGATGCTCGCTAAAACATACAGTATCACGCGCAGATTAAAGGCTGGTTCGGAGATTTTGCAAGCAGCCAGTGACTCCTACCCAGCCATCTGCCCAAAAAGGGCCTCTGACTTGTCAACCAATCCATTTCCCGCCAGTGCCACAGGCTGGGTGATACGGATCTCTGCTGTGTTTTTTTTAGGAGAGCTTTGATGTAGGAGATCCGCCGCAGCAGCAGACCCCTTTGGGGAACAAAGCTGCAGTCTAGCCAGGCTCTTCACCAGTTGGCCAGGTATTAGGTTCTTTTTCCCAGCTTCGGGGCAGCCCTATCGCTAACCTTTTCCTCTGACCTTTTGCAGGGAGCCTTCTGCTCAGGGCCATCTGTGTCTTTTAAAGCATTTTCTTTTAAAGCGTTCACCTGAGCGTTTGCAGCGAGCAATTACTCACACACTGGTTTGCATCAGTCACAAAAGCTGTAAGCCTCCAATTAACCACCTCATGCCTTTTAATGATACAACGCTAAACAAGGAAGAGAATTAGAAGGAACATCCTCTGAAGTGGTTTGCAGCAGGACAGAGCTGTCTTTATTACTGTTTATATTAGGGTAGCACGTAGGAAACTCAGCTAGAGGCTGTGAAAACAAATAGAGAACTTGGGGAGTTAATTTAATATGGAGAATTTATAGTCTACGGGACAAGACAGAGTAGGTGGATGAGGTGTGGAGTAATGAGGAGAATAGAATGATTTTCTAAGGGCCAGAATAACCTGCCAGCATCCTTCACCCATCTCTGCCAATTTCCCATATCCTCCTTCAACACCACTTCAAGAGCGTGGAGGCTGGCAGAGGGCTCAGCAGTACACAAGTTCTTCCTTGACTCCCAGAAGACCCATGCAGCAAAACGCAGGGGAACGCACTGTCATCATCTCCAAGAGATAGCTGAAGATACTGCACCTGCTCAGAAGGTTTCAGGCAAAACTGCATTTCAGAGGAATTCACCAATTCAGCAAAATCTGAGCAAGGTGAGTCAATTTTTGCCCAGGTTCCCATGAAACTCACACAGGGCTCCAGATGTCAGAAACCTGCTGAGTTTCCTGCCTGGCCACCCATCTGGTTCCTCCGCCATTCAGGTTTCCAGGGCCCTAGGGCAGCCTGCTGCCAGACAAGCTGTTTTGCAGGAGGGGACCTCAGTGCTCCCTCAGCTCTCAGTTTGGGATGTCTCAGATATTAGGGGGCAAACACAAGAGATGGAGAGCCCATGAAAGCAAGCTGAGAGGCCCAGTGCTCCAGAGATCATCTCTTCTGCAAGAGAATGCAAACTGGTGCATAATTTCTTCTGCAAAATTTCTACTGCTTTGGAAGGAATTCAGCCATAATTTCACCCAGAACTATCACTTTAAGCCCATTTCCAACAGCCAACCTCAGCAGGGCAGCAGTAGCCAACAGCAGCCTCTGAACCTCAGTTCTGTTCCTGTTGACCTTGGAGAAGGTGTCAGAGGCAGGGAGCTGCGAGTTCCTGCACAGCCCACCAAAAACAGTGCAAATCAGTCACATCTAAGTTGCCTAATATGAAGGACAGGTGATATAACACAGTCCCATGAGCTCCCCAAGACAGCAGAACACAGTGAAATTTCTCCATCAGCTCTTAATGGAAATACTTGCTCTGTGGAGGAGTACACATTTTGATGTTGTGAGTGACTGTAGGGTCCCAGGGCTCAGACCAGCTTGTCAGACTCACAAACAAGAGGAAATGGGGAAAAGGAAGAGTTTCATTGAGAAGAACCACTGGCTAAATAATTTTTTCTATGATTTGCTAGAAAACATAGGGAAAGGGGGACAGGTGTTTCAAAGACTGAAACAAGACAATACCAAAACAAAAAGGACTGAGGGTTACCTAAAGTATACAAAAGGTTTCTTGCTCTGGTTCACGTGGCACTGGACATTTCTCCCTGCTCCTGAACCAAGTGATAGCAGCAGCTGCCATGCACAGGCTCCTTTGCTTTCCTGCTTAGTCACCAACAGGCTCCATCGGGAGCATGATTTTATCAATGCTATGAGAATCAGGTTTCCGGAATCTGTTGTTCCCAAAGACATCCCTGCAATGTGTTGAGCAAGCACCGGGGCTCCTCCTCGGGATGCAGCCAGGCGTGCTGTGAAAGCTGAGAGCTCCTGAGCATGCTGCTGGGAGGTTCTCCAGGGAAACATCTGGTGGAGACACTGACACAAGCTGTAGGTTTGTGTGGGGCTCGAGCAACAAACCATCTGTCAAGACCTGCTTACTAGGATGTTTACGCACAAAATTGGCCTTTTCATCAGTGCACCGTGAGTGGTTTCTGCATGCAGCCCTGACCACCAAGAAAATGGTCTTGCAGAATCAGTCAACAAGAACAAGAGTGAAGCCAGCATGTGGAGGCATTGTTTTTTAGCACATGGACCAGCTACATTCTGCCCAGCACCACATTTCCCATTTCTTCTTTTTGCTACCCTCAGTAACTGCATATCAGTCGAATCTTCGGGGTTTTATTTTGATATCAATAAGCCTTCTCTGGCAGGACAAAGAGCCTTGAGAGTTTTCTTCCCCCATGCGAAAGCATTGATTCTGTGATATCTTGTAGGGACGGTCATTTATTTTCATCTATTTTATTGTCTTTCCTGTTGTCTTTCCTGCCCATATTAAGATGCTTTTGTTAAGAAATTAAAAAAGAGCAGAGAGAACACACCAGAAAAAAAAAAAGCTCAGCTCAGCTCTCTGAACACCATTTTCCAAACATGAAATCCGTTTCCCAGTTCACACATTTGTAATGAATCCACAGAGTTCATTTAGACCAAAGACAAAAATGCTCTGAAGTCATAAGGAACACCTCCACAGCTGTGTGACTTCATAGAATCACAGAATCATTAAGGTCGGAAAAGACCTCCAAGATCCCCAGTCATCCAGTCCAACCATCAACCCGCCCCCTCCATGCTCACTAAGCCACGTCCCTCGGTGCCACATATACCTCCAGGGATGGTGACTCCACCACCTCCCCGTGCAGCCTGTGACAATACCTCACCACTTTTTCTGAGAATAAATGTTTCCTAATATCCAACCTGAACCTCCTCTGGTGCAACTTTAGGCCATTCCCTCTCGTCCTGCCACTAGTTGCCTGGGAGAAGAGGCCAACTTCAGACAAGAGTGAGAGGACCAAGGAGGAAAGTTGAACAATTTCACTTTACTGGGAGAGAGGAGGGAAGAGAGGAAGGCTCAGAGCACCACAGTGCCATATATCTAAGCAACCCACCTCGGGGCATAGTGGGCTTTTATAACTGGACCACTGGGGGAGACACATGCCTGGAATAAAATGTCAGTGGCTCAGCAATGAAAACCTTTTCCATGGCTAACACCATCCTCCAAGAGATGTGTCAGAGTTCAATGCAGGAAAAAGGAAGCTGTGGGGACCACAGCAGAGATCAATATCTCCAGGGTAGAAAGGAAACTTATCATTTGACAGCAATAACAAACACTTCTGAGTGTGCTTCCTCCTGAGGCTCCTGCGGCACTTGGTCTCAGACAAAAAAGGGCCTCAGCAGAGCAGCAGGGCTGGGCAGTGACAAATCAGTCAGAATCTCAGAATGGTTTGGGTTGGAAAGGAACCTTAATGACCTTCTGGTTCCAACCTCTGCTGTGGGCAGGGACGCTTCCCACCTCATCAGACTGCCCAAAGCCCCATCCAGGCTGGCCTTGGGCACCTCCAGGGATGGGGCATTCACAGCTTCTCTGTGCAGCTTGTGCCGGCACCTCACCACCTTTATCGTGAACAATTTCTTCCTTGTATACAACCTAAACTTACCTTTTTTTAGCCATTACCTTCTGTCCTATCATACAACCCCTGACAAAGAGTCTCTCCCCAACTTTTCTGTAGCCCCCCCTTGGGTACTGGAAAGCCACACTGAGATCCCCCTGGAGCCTTCTCTTTGCCAGGCTGAACGAACTCAGCCCTAGCCCTCTGATCATCCTTGAGGCCCAGCTTTTCTCTGCTTGCAACCATATAACAGGGATTTAGCCCCCAAATAACATGGCTGAGGGTCCAAAATCCGGATGCAGGAGATGGGGAACAGCTTGGCTCCACTCTCCCCAGCAGATCCCCTTCCGATCCCCTCACTCCAGGCTTTCTCTGCCCATGAGCTTCCCTCCCCTAGCACCTGTTCTCTTTGGGCGGCACCCAAGGCCCCTGCAGCAGCAAGGAGAAAATCACAGAGCTCACATGGAACCTAAATAAGAACTGGTAATTAGGAAGAAGAGACAAAGACAAGACAGGAGATATCCATGGCACCTGGCAGCGCCAGCCACCATCATTTATCAGCCATTGGGAGGTGACCTTTGAACAGCACTTGTGTTCCTCTCATCCAGACACACACATGGCCACCAAACCTTCCTGCAGGAGCATCTTCAGCCGAAGCACTGATGGGTGATGGGCCTTGGGTGGGATGAGTTAGATCCAAACCTCCCAGTCCTGATATCATAAAAATATCTGGGGTTATCAGTGAATTGTGCAGATACAGGGTTGCTTTGGAGTGTTCTGCACAGTGCCATAAGACAGTAATGTGTTGACTATAAGTGTTGTTCCATAGTTGAATCTCTTAAGACACCTGGAAAAAATAGACATGCTGCAAATGAGAAGGGGATGGCTTCCTTTTCTTCTGAGCAACTGAACATCTAGGACAACACTATCATGTCCGACAAGAGGAAAAAGACAGAAATTCAATTTCATACAGTGTTTGTGCTTTAATGACAAGCCACAGTTTATATAATTGAGAAGAAAAGAAAAACAGTACAGGAAACACAAGAGTGAACATGTGTCTGCAGTAGCCTGGAGGCACGAAGGTGGCTTAAGCAATAGCAGTGATTTGGATACCCAGGTCAATAGCCAGCACTGCCCTTGACCTCATTGGCCACCGGGTGAGACAGCTGCTCGCGTGATGCAGTCAGGTGCTGCTCCTGTGCTTGGTGCCGTGGCCTCTGCAAGCTGCTCCAACTGGATTTACAGAGTACTCTCTTATCAAACCTGATGAATTTCCTCTCCCACTCCTTTCCCAGACCTTGCCCTGCACTAGGAGACACAGAGCATGACACAGCATAGAGGACTCACCCTATTTCTAGAAAGAAAAGGACATCGCTTCATTTCTGCCTTCCAAGGCTCTGGATTTTCAACAAACTCCTACTTGTTCCTGAATTTGCCCTCCCGAGAGAAGAGAACCTCAGGAAATGGTGTCAGTCAAGAGTTGGGGAATGAAAACTGTAATGTGATATAGGTCTAACCCACTGAAACACTGGGAACGTCTCATTTTACAGTGGTCTCTTCCAAAAGGAAACCAACCAACTGTAAATAATGTGTCTGGGAGGGGAAGACAAACTTTTAACCCTTCCTTTGCCTTTACTGTTTGCTCAAAGTACAGCTTTCCTTCAAGCCCAGCAGAATCAACTTCTCTGTGCTTTATGGCTCCCTTCTCCAGACTGGGTAACATTAAGACCCTACTCTTTTGCTAGTTCCAGAGCCCAAAATTGAGACTCAAGTATGATTAGCTAAGCACAAGAATGGATGTTGGCTGGGTATTAGGGAAAAAATCTTCCCTGAAAGATTGGTGAGGTACTGGAAGAGGCTGCCCGGGGAAGTGGTGGGGTCAGCGTTCCTGGAGGTGTTCAAGAACTATGAAGATGTAGTACAGATGGACATGGCTTAGTGGGCATGGTAGGGATGGGCTGATGGTTGGACTGGATGATCTTAGTGGTCTTTTCCAGCCTTAATGATGCTGTGATCTCAGAAGCCTTTTTGTGCGTGTGTTCCGGGCCCTTCCTATCAGCATCAATCTTCCAGCTCCACCTGGACATCTGAGAGAAGTGAGCACATGTAGAAAGGGTTGCCTCTTCCCCTGAGTCCCACTCCTGGGGCTTGCAGAAAGTCCTGCTATCAATACAGAGCACAAGCACATTCACTCTTACATATTTCTCAGTGTTCTAGCTCAGACACCTCAAATACAACAAATAACAAATGCATCTGTTCCTTTAAAAGCACTTCCAGACTCAGGATACCGCTTCTACCCAGCTCAGGAGAACAGTTTGAAGCAAGTTTCACCATACAGTCTGGCTCTGAAGGGAGAGCAGAGAGCCACCAGGGAGCCCTTCCAACATTAGCCAGGAGAAGTCACCAGGACATCTGGCACAAACAGACTTGCTTCATTGGAACACTTGCAAATACAAGCTTAGAGACCTTGATCCACCAGCACTCCTGAGCATGTGCTTAGTTCACCCCTAACCCTGCAGTACACAGAGCATGTGCTGAAATGCTTCACTGAGTAAGAATGAGCTTAATCACATGCTTAAACACTTACTGCATGAGCACTTCAGAGATGAAGATTGATTATATCCTTCTCCTCCCAGTAGCTCAAGCTTGCCTTCCAGAAAAGCCCATGTCTTAAGACACAAAGCTCACAGAGTGCAAGGAGACACAGGGAACATATTTTTCAATGGGTTGCAGGCTTTCTAGATCCCTGCCCTTGACCACAGAAGAACCTTTCTGGGGGGAGAAAAAAATTTGCTTGCAAAGCCATTACATCATGAGGACAGAGTCCAAATCATATACGTTTTCCTTTGGGTTTATCATGAAAATCTTAGTTCTCAGGACTGCAACTCCTTTAATAAGAACAAAAGCCAGATTTTTAGAGCGTGGCTCATTGAAACCAAGTTATTAATGTTAATATACTTTATTGATCTTAAAGGAATACAGCATAGAAACAAAGGCCATTAATTGAGAAGGAGGCTCTGTTTACATTAAGAAGTCATTCCGCACAAAAAGAGCAGATCCAGACTGAGGTCCCCACAGGTACAACATGAGCAGTTTAGGTGTTTACGTCAGCCTAGAATTACCGTGGTTCCCAATATCATTTGGACCAAATTTGTCCACATTTTTGGACTGGAAGCTGTTCTAGGGAGCCATTGCTGATTCAGGCCCCATGTCCCTGTCCAGACAGAAGCACATTTACTGCACCCCTGGAGTGAAGTGTCTATGTAGAAGTAACCATAGAAAGAATAAAATTCTCTAAGGACAGTAAAATCCCAAGGCAAGGTGCAGTAAATGCCCAGTGCAATGCCACTAGGACCATTCATTTGAGTTGGAAGTCATCAACTTTTTCTACAGTTTAGAAGCAACTGTAAAAGGATGTAAAATTGCTGCCCAACAGCGATGTCTACGGTAGGCTCATATATCACCTATGTCCATAACTGCGTTTGCATTACAAGGGGAGGATGTTCAATACAATAGAATCATAGAATCATCTAGGTTGGAAACAACCTTCAAGATCATCAAGTCCAACCATCAACCTGACCTACCAAGTATCATCACTTCTCTTAATGCCACATCCACGTCTTTCTTAAATACCTACAGGGATTGCAACTCGACCACTTCCCTGGGCACCCTGTTCTGACTGAACATCACCTACACAAAGAAATTCTTCCTAATACCAATTTAAACCTCCCCCTGTACAACTTGAGGCCGTTTCCTCACATCCTATCACCTGTCATCCAAGAGAAGACACCGACATCCTTCTTGTTGCAACTTCCTTTGAGACAGCTGTAGAGTGATGAGGTCTCCCCTCAGCCTCCTCTTCTCCAGACCAGACCACTCCAGTCCCTCCAGCTGCTCCTCATAACACTCGTTTTCTAGTCCCTTCACCATCTTCATTGCACTTCTCTGCACACACCTGAACAACTCAATACCCTTCTTTTATACTCTTCAGAACCGAACACAGTATTTGAGGTGCCAGTGACAGGTACAAAAGGACAGTCGCTTCTACTCTCCGGCTGGCCATAGTACTTCTGATGCCAGGCAGCTTTTCAGCCGCTCTTCTCCCAGCCTATATCACTGCATGAAGTTTTTGTGACTGTGGTGCAGCACCCGTATTTAGTCTTGTTGCATGTCACACGATTGGACTCAGCCTAACAACCTAACAATCCAGAGCCCTCTACAGAGCCTTCCTACCCTCAGGCAGACTACCAGTCCTGCCTGAGTTGGTATCCATACATGACTTCAGCACAGACTATGCATGTGAAAGCATGGAATTCAGTTATTTTGCTATAGGACGTGAGTGACCAGAAACACATGGCCACTGTTTGAAGAAGTATCCGCCACCATCAACCAAGCGTGCAAAGTAAACTTCCTTACACAGGAACGCAAACCTCATTTTCAGCAACAGTTGTGAGCACAAAAGAATGAAGACTGAGGGAAATCTGTTACATGGACAACTCCCATAAGTTAAACCAAGATCACGGTCTTCTCAGCTAATGGTTCTTCAACAGTTGTAACAATCTTCAGAGAGAGCATGCAAACCTGGCCACTCTCTGAAGCCCGTTCACCCCACAGCCCTCCCAGCTATCACGGTCATTAATTGGGGATGGTAGAGCATACATCCTTCCCTCCTTACTGTAATACCTTGTCTATCTCCTTTGGACTCACTGACATTACATCTAGGTCACTATTGCCTGTGGCAGCAAATTCCTTGCTGTGCAAAAAAAGAAAAAAGCACTTTCTATTATCCCCTTTAACTGATCTCCCACTTGTTTCCATATGTCTCCCCTCATTTCAGCATTGTGGGATTTTTAAGTCCCAGAGCAATTGTTTCTTACTGCAGTGATCCATCTATTCTATTTTGCTAGAGAAATAAAACATCATGTTGTGCAAGGAGCCTCAACACAATCCCTTTGGAGGTTTAGAGCACATCATGGGAAAAGCAGATTTGAAAGATAGATTTGGGCTTTACAAATTGTTTCTATTGGTTTGCAGTCTTCGTATCCTCTTGGAACTGTGCACAGGAACCATCAATATGAGTATTACACTGCATAGAGTTGAGAATGGTTCATTTTTTCATACTAGCTTACTTGTGTGTATGATTGTTGGTTCCTCCGAAGATAAAGGCTAGATGCCTGATGTAGCTATTAAAAATGCCTTTATCACATGCTGCAGGAGAGCCAAGCCCAGTGCGGTGAATCATTTGTTGAGTGGCCACTACAGCTAACAAAAACCTTCTTGCTCTTCGTGGCAAAAGGGATTCGGGTCCCTCAGGGATGGCTTTGCTTGCTGCCACCTGAAGAGCTCTGACCATTCTTAGAGCCAACAGATTTGGAATTAGGGAAGGTGTAGACTCTGTCGCAGGGAATCTGTTGTCAATCCTTATTCAGGATGAACCTCATGCCAGGAGAAAAGCTAGAAAGCTTGTAAGGGTTGGATAGACTCCTTCTGAAGCACCTTGTCAGGGAAAGGCTGGGAGATGTACAGCAACACTATACAACCTAAATCACAAGAAACCCAGCTAAAGGGGTCTGCTCTCATTAATTGTTTGCTGTGTTCATGCAGCACAGGGGTATAAATCCAACTATCCCCACAACTCACCCTCCCCTTGAAATAGGCCCCAGGGCACTGAAGACAAACCTCACAGCTTCTAACTTTCAAAGACTGCCATAAGCACTGGGGATAATTAAAACATGAATACTACGAAAAATGCACTGGTAAGGGCTCAAGGCTGCAGAGCTGGAAAGCCAGGGAGCTCAAAGAAGTGCCAGGTATTTAACTGGTCTCCAAGATCTGCAGATGTTTTTCAACCTAGCATTGCAAAAACTTACTAACAGAGGTGCGTTTCCTAAATCGGAACCAGAGAAGAGAATGTGCTGTGATATCAAGTACTTTTCCAGCACTGTAAGATCTTATATTAAAGAAAAAAAGGAGAGGGGAAGAAAAAATCTAGGCCTGTTTAAATGATTCGGGATGCTTACCTAAATCATGTAGGAAAAGGAAAATTCCTACTGCAAACTAGGAGTCAGATGCAATTGAAAGCACATCAGCACATTTCCCCATGTGGTATTAAGCTATTCCATGAGAGTGCTACAGAATGCACTGGTTGCAGCTGATAGAGTCTTAGTGATATTTAGGCAGTTATTTTCTTATTCTTTTACTCAATTATCAAGCAGAAACTATTCAGCAGCTTGCTTTTGGAAACCAGCCTCCTTCAGCTGGTAAGAGACAATGCACTGCAGCACTACAATTAAAACTTGCCTTTCCAAAGCCACTGCTCAGGTTGTCTTCCCACCAGCAGCTCCTTTACAGCCACAGAGACAGAGTGCATGTCTGCAGCTCCTCTCTGCCCACTGCTGCACCTTTGAAGAGATTTACAGGGATTTGCACGTGGTTTTTTTTGCTTGAAGAGAGATTATGTGGCATGATTAAGAGATATTCTAGGAAAGAAACCACTAGGTTTGACAAGCTTCTTGACATTCCCTTTGTTTGATATAACACCCATCAGTTATTAACAGGATGTATTGAGCTGCTCTCAGCTTCAGCAGTGCTGTGTTGAGTAACAAACATTTCTTCTCTCCCCTCTCTGTAGAGGCAGCTGTTGTCCAGCAATTTCTGGAATAATTATATATTAATATATAAAATGTATATATTTATATATAACATTTTATGTTTTCTATATGTATGCAAGCTGCCTTTCCATGTGTAAAGCTATGGGAGGGTTAAGACCAGCTAAGGTGAGTTACAGCTTCTCCTGTATCATGGGAGATGGAAATGAAAGGACTTCTGAGGTTCCTGTAGCCAAAAACTTGTGACCATACTGCATGACCCCATACAGAAAGTAATAGAAAGTATGTAATATGAGAGACATCTAACAGGTAGGGATCCACTACACCCTGCAAATTAAGAAGATGAAACCCACCACTCAGTAAAAGTGTTACCACTGTCTTAGGAGCCTTTCACAGAGACATTTAATTCTTGATGAATCTCTCCTTCCCACATTTGCTATGCAAGGAAACCTGAGAAAGTATTGTTCTGCCTTACAGCGGGTGACAGCAGGAAGGACATAGAGGAACCATGGAAGAATATATCTGCTCAGCCAATCTTGCTATGGACCAAATGGGCTGCACACATACCCTAGATACTCCTACCAGGTACACCAAGCCTACACTCTCCTTGGCCTGGCAGAGCACCCTGAGCACACAACTTTGGGCAACCCATTTACCGATCACATCAGAGGGACACCTGTTGTGTTACACGGATCCATTTGGTTACAGCACCCTACCATCTGCCCTTCAGTTGTACCAACCAAGGTCTGCAAGCACCCTGAAGCGAGGAGGATTAACATTACATTTCCATCTGCTCCACAGTGCAAGCTGCTCATAAGCAACACCCTGAAGAACTGCAGAATCACAGAAGCTGGAAGGATCCTTTGGGATCATGCAGTCCAACACCCTGCCAAAGCGGGTTCCCTACAGCAGGCTGCAGAAGTCTCCTCAATCCCATCTTGCCCTTAAAAAACACGAGTCACTGGGAGAACAAGAGGAGCCATGGCAATCCAGTTCTCTCAAAGCACAAATCACATACACAGCAACATTTTAAACTTGCTCCATTTCCTGCACGACCGAATTCCAGGGAATGTTAACAGGCCACATTAAAGAGACACCGAGGTGGTGACAACGCCAGTACAAAACCATAGATTGAGTCTGTCCCAATGTAACAAACTTAAAAAAAAATATTAAAACAGACTGTTTATTACAGCATATGATGTGTTATATTAATTTACACAATGATATATATATATATAAAAACAGCCATTGATGATGTACAGTAAATTGGACATCAACAGGAATATTAAAACTACTGATAATCATGCACGTGACATGCATATGGTTTGTTTTTCTTTTCAAAAGCAGTTTTACACAATATACTGAAGTTACTAAGCCTTGGTCAGCTGCTCCAACAGTTTATTCTGAACACCACCACAGTCCGCACTGGGACTCCCAGGAAATCAGAGCAGAGTGCACTCCCGAGAAGGCAACTTAACCTTGGAGATAGATTTAACAGGAGCCCTTTCCTCATGGGAGGAGGTTGGGGGAGGATGGGGGCCAGCTTCAAGAAGAGAATCAACAAGAAAAAGAAACAAAACAGGCTGGACCGTCAGGAGGAACAAGTTCAAGATGTGGCACCAGGAGCAGCAGAAAGGGACAAGCAAAAACATTAAGACCACCCACACTCCCTCCCCCTCTCCCCCTAAAAGTGTATGACCTTGAGCCGTTGATACCCTGTATAAGACCCAGAATTGGAAGAATCTAGGCAAGGATGATCCATTCCCGGAAACATGAGCCTTTTTTTCAAAGCCTTCTGATACTACGCACTGGAGGCTGTTCACCACTGAAATGGCAGCGTTACAAGTGTAATGGTCCTTTATTTCCATTTAAAAGGCACTAGCATCCACCCAAGTTCTGAAGACAAGTGACATAATTTACCTTAAGTTTTAAATATTTGTATAAAAAAGAAAAAAAAAATCTGTGGAAATATGTACACAAAAGCACCTTGCTTCCGAAAGCAGAAACAGATACATTCCACCAAGTCACTTCACTAGACGGTGGTCATGAGCTTCAGGGAGCCTGACCGAAAGCGCAGGATTTTCTTCTTGAGGTTATGGGACGCTTTGATTTTGACAAAGGCCTTTGCTGCGTTTTCATGCAGCTCCGGAGCCGTGACCGTCTGGATGGGGAGCGTCTGCACAAACTGGGACCAAATGAGCCCCCCGCTCTCGTCAGAGTCGCTGGTGGTGGTGCTCTCCCCGACGAACTCCACCTCACTCAGGCTGGACTCGCTGTCTCCGAAGCAGTTCGTCGTGTAGTTGCTCTGCTCATCCTCACTCGTGTCCACCACGGTGGAGTGGAACAAAGACTCGCACTCTGCCGAGTACTCCGAGTCACTGGCCACGTAGGCGTAGGGGCTGACGTACGGCAGAGGAACTTGCGCGTAGACTCCTACGCCGTCCCGCCGGTTCCTCCTTGCCCTCCGCAGGGCCTCCTCGTAGGAGATCTCCGCTGATGACTTCCACCGGCGGTAGTCGGCCCGCTTGTGTTTAGGTTTGGCCACCACCACCTCCCGGCCGTGTCCGTGCGACCTGACCACAGATCTATGCAGGCCGGCTGCCCGCCCCTGGAGCCCTGCCTCTGGCTGTAGCCCGCCGCCGCCGCGCTTCCCCCTTGAGGAGGGCTTTTTCAGTTTCTTATTTGTATCCAACTCATCGGGAAAGCGGCACTTCTTGCCGACCGGCTTGCCCTTCTCTCTCAACGCCTGCGCAGCGTTTTCGAGCCCGTTGGCGAGGTGCGGCCTGTGCTTCAGCGCAGAGCTTTTCAAAATCTTGACGTTCCTGGTGCCTTTGTGGAGCTTAACGCTTTGCTGCTGGGCCGGGATGTACTGGGCGTTCACCAGCAATCCGTCATCGAGGCTCTGAGAGGAAGAGCCCTCGCTCTTTAAGTCCAGCGTGGGCCTCTCCTCCACAGGAGGCGATGACGAGTGAGCCGCCTGCGAGCTGCCCTTCAGCAGCACCTTTTTGGGAGGCTGGCTGACCCTGGTCTCTGGCTGCAGCACCACCGGCTTCCCTGGGCTCTCTTTGGAAGATGCGGCCAAGTGCTGGCCGCCCTCCTTGGGGACATCGCCCGTGGCAGCCACGGCGTGCCGGATGAGCTCTGCGGGCACTGCCTTGGCACCGCGCGGCTGATGCTTGCTCTGGAGTTCGCTGGGTGGAAGAGCCGCCGGCAAAAGCACCTTTCTGCCCTCCACCTGCTCGCCACACGCTTCCCTCGGCCTCTGCTTGAGCGGGGAGGGAACCGTGTTGTCTGAAGCAGTTGCCCCGTTGGACGGCAAGCTCACTTGCTTCACGCTCTTCAGGTTCACAACGTTGCTGTGTGAAACCGCCCCGGCAGCCTGCCTGACACACATGCTGCCATGTCGCAAGATCCCTTTGGTGGGATCGGCGTTGAGACTTGTCCTTGGTTTGTTAGTCCTTACAGAGTGAGTCTTTCTCTGAACCAGGCTTAAGATGTAGCCGTCTATCCTCTTGCTGGCAGACGGGCACGAGGCAGGCCAGGAGCCCGGCGGAAGAAAGGCATCGGTTGCTTTTCCTGAGTCTGTTTCAGATCCGGCGCAAACATCGGTAATGTCGCAGCCAAGCCTCTCCTCTTCTCGCTGGGGGTTCTCAGTCACAGGGAGAAGGAACATGGGACTCTGCACAGCTACCGCATGGAGTGGGCTGGGGTACCGGTAGACGTCACTCCCGTTTTTAGACACCAGATCGCACTGGTACTTTGGATGGACATCTGCAACGACATCGAGGGAATTTGAGTGCGGTGTGGACAAAGAGCGACAGACAGAGCCCGCGGTCTGGTCCTCATGTTGGCTTTCCTTATTATAATCCATCCAGCCTATGAGATCTGAAAGGCATTTAGAAGAGTTTAGAGCTTGCCAGTGACAGTTCTGCTGCTTTTCACATGCTGTCAGGGGCTCCGGACTCATCTACACAACCGTTTTCACTACAGCATCGCTGTTCAGACAGGAGAAACCTCGTGCTCAGGGATGCTGCTCAACAGCTATAAAAGGATCTGAGGGTTTCTCCCTAACTGCATCTACACAGGGTTTGTGCCAATATGACTTCTTCACTGAAAAAAATAAAACCCACAGCCCTGCTGGGAACATTCACATTCAAAACTGCGCCCAGGCTGCTGAGAACTCCCTGTTCTACATCCAAGCCACTTGGAAACCACGTTTCTGTGTTAAACAGTCACTTGTATAACTCGCCGCGGGCCTCGGCATGTGTATTTTACTTTGCTAAATGCAAAGGGAAACGTGAAAACATAGACAAGAGACCAATGAATTGCTCCTAGCTTATTGACAAATTTCACTTCCATACTTTCCCAAGTGTATCTTGGGAGATAAAAGAAAATCCAGATTTAATTTTATCATTATTATCGCTACTATTAATATGAGCATCGTACCTCTTTTATAATTGTAATAATGTCAGTAACAGGTGTTCACTTTGAACAATAAAGAATTAAAGAATGGGAAACGGGCTAATATTTCCATGCAAGTACAAGGAGTGCAGGTGAATACAGCCCATATCCTGGCCTCGGCTCTGCAAAGAGAGTTCTTTAAGAGAAATCCAGTGCCTTTCAAGATGCATGAGTCAGATTTAATAACTAAGGCATTTATGTCGGATACAAGCAACCTTAGTAGCAAGGCTTCAATCCAAGCACCTAAGATCATTATTTTATTAAGCTCTAGTTCGTTTGGTCTTCTTGGTTAGGGGGACAACCTAAATGATCCTGGCAGATCACTGTCAGTCCTGTTTCCTACCCTTGGGCTAGAAACTTCAGCCAGAGTGCTCAAATTTGAATGCTCAGTGCTTGCTACTTATCTTAGGCTTATTTCAAAGGAGGTCTCACATACTTTGATGAAATTAGCTGATAGCGATGATGTTCCTGTGTGGGCAGGAGAGAAAGAATAGGGAAGTCAGGAACAGGAACTTCCTCCAGATCAGCTCCCAGTTTTCCCACATTTCCTAAATTCTATGTCAGAGTCAGGAAATGTTGCCAAAAAAGACTTCTTTGAAACATGCCAGATTGAGAAATTTCATTCCTACAAGTGAGACAGCATGATTAATGAGAGCTTTAGATTTTTGTGTTGCATACAGAAAAAAAAACAGCAAAGTAATCTGCTGGAAAGCCTTGTGCATGTTTTTATGTTTGGCAGATATACCTTTCAACGGGGAACATTAAATTACCTCAAGCTGCTCAAAGGATAACTTAGAGGAGTTCTCAGCATCTCAGAATCAATGTATCCCAGGCTGAATTTTCCCATTTCTGAGTCAGAAGAGCTTGAAGTATTTTATCCTCGATTCACAAAAATTCACTATAAGTTAACCTTAAAGAGCAGAATGGAAATTGGAAATACTATGGTTAGGAGCATCCTCCACAACCCAGACCGGACTAAGGCTTCTGAATGGCTGCAATGTCAACCAGAAATGCTCAATCACAGAAGTTCTAGTGAAGTGTCCTTCCTGGACAACAGACAGAGGTGGCCTTCCTATTTTACCATCATACACGTTAAAGATTGCAACTTCAGCTTAGTGTCAAAGGAAATTCAACAGCTCTCTGCCAAGGAGACAAAATACTTTCACTCTGTTCATGATGTCTATCTGTCTCTAATACATAAATGGAGAGCACAGCTCAGCATGGTCACCTGGGTGTTGAGGACCACCAGAACTGAACAAAAGACTGCTGCAAACAGAACGACTTGCAACCTGCAGCTAGCTCCCTATTTGGTCACTTTCAATAATGACAATGGTATGTCTATATTGCATGGTTGCAGAGGTACCTCTAATTATCGCTATTTAGTAAAAATGCTTTTCTGAAAGAAATCATGAGAAATTAGCCGACTAATGTGTTTTTGTGCATATGTACCACTGCCCTCTGCTGGGTAGAGCAGCTGCCATATTTTCATGCGTTATTTTCATGTGTTTAGAGTGGCAGATTCACAAGTAAAGATGGAGCAGTGGAAGGGAAACGGTCCTTCTTTGCAACACACGTACATGATAGGCACTGGAATCTTTTCAGAGCACAGCACATCAAATGGAAAGAAGAAGGGTTAATCCAACCCAGATACTCCTGAGGCAGTATTTCCAAAGCCACAGCCACCTCCTGGAGTATGATGTATTCGACCTGCTTTTACTATACCTGCAGATTTAGGGCGTCCATCTGAGATATTC
>JANHGO010004438.1:0-24998 GCA_024606505.1 Aquila spilogaster | reverse complement strand
CTGCCCCGGCTATGCCCCCCCACCTCCCAGGTTCCTGTAAAAATTAACTCTATCCCAGCTGAACCCAGGACAATGGGTAACAAGTAAGTATATCAGAGACTGGTTTGACTTCAAGCAATGGAACACCAAGATGCAATGAAATGTCACCATGCAACCATACCAAAGTTGCTAGCTTCCTTTCTCCCAAACCAATGACCAGAAATAAATACCAATTTTCCACCAACAGAGAAGACACCTTGTTTCAAATTTATGTGAAAGCAGCTGTACTTTAAGAAGTTGAAGAAATCTGCAGCATCTTACAGTAAAACACCTATAACACATTATCAAGTTTTACAGGATCCTCAAGATACTTTCATAACTACATTTTTTAGTCCAGGGAAACAGTACTGTTATTTTAGCAAATGAGTTGGCTGAAGAGAGTAAAAAGAACCACATTTTTAGTATTAAATATACGTTTTTACTCTGAGGCAGAAAAGGCATGAACCTAGTGCCCAATACACAGTGAAACTGGTAAATAGTACATAATGTAGCAGGGAACAAGATTCAATGACTAAAAACATTCCCTAATGCTATTAAAATAAAGGAAAAAAAGGTGAATTTTTTGATGGCAAAGTCAGTTCAGTTTTCAATTTGTGAAGGTGAGCTTCAAAATGTCTGGACCTGACAACACATAAACTTGAACTTTTGGCTGCCTATCTGAACTAGAAATCTCAGGAGAGCAGGCATTTTCATGTTCTAATATCTCACAAGGTAGGGCAGGGGTGGTGAAAGAAAAGGAGGAAAAGAAAAAAAAGCAACTTCTCTTACAGTATTTCATAGTTATGGATCTCCAATCCTGGATGAAATCTAGAAGAGAAGTAGAACATTAGAAGGTAATAGAGTAAAAAAGAAAAAAGAACATTTTAAAACAAGTTTTGTTAAATGAGGCCTGGCCAGAAAATAAGAATTCCTCTAGCCAAAAATGCTGCAGTTTCTACAGTTTTGTTCTGCATCCAAACAAAAATTTAAAACATCAAAAATAAATTTTAAAAGACAGCAGAATTAAAGAGGCCAAAACTAACTCAGCAACTACAGCCAGCAGTAGGACACTCATTTTACAGTTACTCCTCTCTTTGTTCCAAATCTAGAAAAGCAGAAATTTGAATCCATGTCCACAGTAAAAATTCTAATGCTGGGTGTTCTGGAATCATTTATTTAAAATCTTTGTCTCCTTTTACGTTCTTTGGAAAAGGAGCCACAATTAATTTCTATTTTACTTCTGCCTAATTATATAATTAATGAATACAAGCTCTTACAGGGATTCCAAACACTCCCCACCTACAGCAGCATTATCATTTTAGTCTACTTTTATTTACCCATTTACTTACTTGGCAGGTACTATGTATGCATCTTTGAGGGATGATAAATAACTCTCTGACAAAACTTTTGGTAGAAAACTGCATTTTCAATTAAGTTTTGGGTAATTTAGTGTAAAGTTCTTCCTTAAGCATTTTCAGTGCATCAGAAATGTTTCAATTTTTTTTAATTTGTCCGTTTTCTGCTGCTATTTTTCCTGATTTTAATTTGGCTGGAACTGCTGCTGCTGCTTCCCTTGCTAGAGTTTCTCTTTGAGTTCAAATGGGATATGGTAATCTCCTTTTCAGTACCTAGCTAGGGTGCATTCCAGCCACACCTATTCCTCATACATTTCTCTGGGACAATGTAGCAGTTGAAGTACCTGGCTGGTAATATATTTCTCGGTCATTTCACTTTCAAAACATAACAGCAAACAAGTGTTAGGTAAAGCTTCAGAGGTACGATTTCAGTTAGGAAAATAACAGGAGCCAAGTAAAAACTGTTAGCGGAAACAAAACTGGTTTTGGAGGAATAACCAGAAGACTAAGTAATGAAACGCCAAAGTTAGAAAGCTAAAGTCCTATTACCAGTCAGTACTTTCTAACAAATTAATCCCTGTGTGAGCTGAGGGAGGAATCAATGCTATTCTGGGCCAACACACTGCCATTCTTGAAAAGAAGATCAAGTACCTTCTGACTACAGAGGTAACTGCAGTAGGCCAGTTCCAAACCACGTTACTAGATTAGCAACGGAGACAGATTCCAAACTGCCAAGTAATTACTAAGCAGGAGACCAATTCTCAAGGCAGTAAAACCAGCACTTTCTTACTTGAAAGCATGTAACACTACAACATCACACAGCCAAAAGTACATCTGAAAAATAGCAGGAAGCAGTTGTCTGTTGATATTCTCTGAACAATCTGGGTGATAACTGCCCATTACCAGAAAGGTGGTATACTTGCTAGTCTTATTTAAGGACAGATGCTTACATCGGGACAGAAAACAATTATCTGTTGTGTTTGGCACACCCTGACATTCTCTTTTCTTGATGATATTTACATTTTTTAAAAGCAAGAAAAACGTGCATTGCTTTGCTCCATATTGTACTTCTGTCCCCTCTTAGAAGAATTTGTAGTTAAGCATAGCCATTACAAGGCTGTTTTCTACAAACGATAATATTGGCAGAATGTCAATGTCATACTTAAAAGCTTTTAAATCCAGATTTAAAAGCAACTCAAATAGTCAAGAAAGTAAGAGCTGAGACTGTCAAGAGCATTAACTCCCTATATAGTTTTCTTAGGGCAATAAATTAAATGCTTCCAAACAAAGTCAAAAAGACTTACTAGCCAGCAACTTTATAGACAACTAGCTAGGATTTCAGCAGAACTGCTTATATGCCAGAAAAGCTCAGAGAAAATGGTTTTAGAAAAGCCACCATGTTGTAAAAGTAACATTCCTGGCAATTTAGTGTTATTATACTAGTAAAACAAGCCATACTATCCCAGCAGAGCTCATAACTGCAAGCAGCAAATAGTTAAAAAAAAAGACAATAAATCCATGCCACCCTTAACACTTTGTTTCTACAGTATCAGCTGTAGGTGTTTTATTCAAGTATATATTTACCTTGATGATATGCTCATTGTAGGAAGTTCCAATTCTGTTGGGTCATAGGCCACTCCTTGAAGAGCCTGAAAATTTCTCTCAGGGTAATTTCACCAAGGTGTCAGCAGTGAAACTAAAAGTAGTACAAAAAAGTCTCTTTTTTAGGGAACAACAGCCTACATAAGACAACAGTTTCAAACACAATGCCTCCTATGTAATCATAAAAAAATACATATAACCCTGCAATGGTAACTTTTGACCATAATATGTAGAAGGTTAATTCATGTTCTCATGACATCATTTCAAATACATAGGAGAAAAGTGTACCAACCCACTAGGAGTACTACATAACCAACTTCCCACCATTCAGTTTTCAGAATTTGCTCACCCAGGTCCTAATCCCAATTTCTCATCTATTAACGGTAACCTAAACTATAATGATTTGCTAACTAGAAGGTAATATGGGTCTTTTTCTATGGGTAGAAGTGGGATAAGAAAAAACAAAACCAAAATCTGTTCAGTTTCTCTCAAAAATAAAAGGCTCTTCTTGTCTCATTGCAATAGAAAATAACTGAAGTACTCGTAAAAATACAAATAAAGTTTCATACAGTCACAGAATTTTCCATCTAAAGTTTACAGGTGATTGAGTCAGGACTAGTTTATGACCAAGTATATTACCTTTTAGATTCTAGCTTTCAGTGATAAGCCATCTTTACTTTCATGCACCCCAAAATAACCTAGGCCCTGGATTTGGATATATAATTTGCTGCTTGTGTTTTTCTTCAGAGCTCCAGCTATCAAAAGTGCCACCGCATGCACAAGTCTGCTCTTTGTTAATAACAGAATAAAAAAATCCATACGGCACCAAATCTTTGTACTTGCCATCATTTGAAATTAACCCCTCACAGCGCCTACTCCAGAGTAGATGAGAAAACGAAGGCAGACCAACTGTCTGACCCAACTACCATCTCAACTGTTCCTCAAGCTTTTCTATCACACCAGTACACCTGTCAGTTTCTGCTCAGTGTTTGAAGAAAACACTGTCAATGAAGCAGACAAGCAGTAGTACCACCAAAGCAAGATTCCACAACTTATCTGCTCCTTACAAGACAACTACCGATTTAAAATTAAAACCTGTATCTGATGTAGCTGAAGTTATACCTATTAAATGAGGAAAAAGATGGGAACTCCATGACACGTCACAGTCACGTATCGATTGTATTTTCTCTACCAGCATGGCATTTCACCTGCGGTTACATGTTGTAACCCAAAGCTGCAATTTATTTACCATATTTTGAAGTTCAGAGTTGCACTTCCCCTCCAGGCAAGCTCTTCTGTATGAAGTACGTATGCAATGCCGTTTCTCTTCCCCATCGTACCAGTAATACAGGTACTCTCCCGTGCTGTCGTGAGGGTCTTCTAGCCAGTCGAGCCGGGTCAGGTACTCCTCACAGCTTAACACCCCTCGCTTGCTGTCAAGCTCCCAGGCACCCACAGAGCTGACCAAGTGGTTCTGGTCAGCAGGGGACGAGTACTGCCGAGCCCCCGCCGGTGTTACACGGAACCGCTGGCAGAGACCCGCGCTCAGGTTCTCCGGGGTATCGCCGAGCCCTGGCCACCTTCGCGCCTTTCCCTGAGGGCAGGGGCCGCCCTCGCGCCCCGCATGCGCGGGGCCGAGCCGCCCAGCACCGGGGAAGCTCGGCGGGCGGCACCGCCTGCGAGAAGGCCGGCGACGGTCGCCGACCGGCGCCTTAGGTGCTTCTCTCCCCTTTCGGCGGCCATGAAGCTGGCCGGGGCGCCAGGCGCCCGCCCCACTCTCCCGACGGTCGCCCCCGTGAGGCGGCACGAGCGGCGCCCCGCTTCTCCGCCCCCGGCGGCGGGTCACTGCTGGCCCGGCCGGCGGCTGCGGAGCCTCCGCCGCCGCCGGCGCTTCCCCTCAGCCGCTTGGCCAGCGCTCGCCGCCGCGACGCCCCGGAGCCCCCCGTGGTGCGGCCGGCTCCGGCCGAACGCGGGGCTACGCTGTAGCCGTGAAAGAGACACCACGGACAGTAAGTCAGGTGGTTACGGGGTGGGGGTTGGACCGAGGTGCCCCCATCGTCATTTGGAAATGAAGGCGCTCCTGAAGTTGGTGCTACCTCAAGCATAAAGCTTCCCTCTCTCCACACGGTGTCTTCCAGAGCAGTGCACGGCAGGAAGGGGCGTGTGACGTAGTCCTCACTGGCTGGGACAGCGGCTTGAGGCGCCGACGTGCTTGTTCACTGGAGAACTGTCCTGGTGGGTGACAGCCTGAGCGGTGAATCCGAGCTTGCAGAAGCTAACAAGATGGAAAGTTAAATGCTTATTTAAATCTCAAACTTGTTGATACACAAGCAGTCACCTGGCAAACAGATCTGCCACAGCCTTAAAAGATAGAATGCTCAAGACTATGTCTTTGTGTCTCATTCATATTGAAAAAATCTGCCTGTACACGTTTCTAGCCAGTTCAGTAACAGCTATCGTGAGTTGTATTTCAAATCATGTGGTATGCCATTGCTTTCCTCACCATCCTCTATAACCATAGAGGAATCCTTGGAGGGCCCCAAAGGTGTCCTGATGGAAGATGAAGTTCTTAAATTCTGGATATTCTCATGGATCTTTATACAAACAGCATCTGGATCTTCCCCTCCCACCAACTGTAAAAAGGAAGGGGTAGTGAATAAAGGAGAAAAGAGGGCAAGAGGAATAAGAGGTCTGGGCCCTAGCAGTCAATGTTGTTTTCATAAATGTTCCTGTCTAACCATAAGTAACTAGAGGTCAACATCTACCATCTATTTAAGTATCCGGCATTAGATTCACAGGTAACATGCCTATAGCAAATGCCATTTATCAGTGCAAAAGAAAACTGAAAGGCAGGAGGGGTCTGCTCCACCTTCTCTTTTAATGCCTATGGGCCTGCCTGGGTATCAGCTGTAGCATTTAGGGCGGAGGGAAGATGAGAAATAACCACTTATTATTGCAAACTTAACAGTAACATTAGCACAATTGTCTAAATTGGTAAGCTCCTTCTCCCCAAATATCAGCAAAACCAGAATTACTGCTTCTCCCTTACTAACCAGACTTCTGGGCTAGTTTCATGGTGGAAGATGCTATTGATACCATTTTTCAGCAAACCCTCTTTACTAATTGTGACTTACAAGCAGTTAGTAAATGCCGCAAATTGGGAAATTACCTATTACGGCTTTCTATGTAAATAATTAGAACTAAGATGACTTTTGCACTAGCTGTTTGCTTTGTGTCTATTCTCAAAGTATATTTTGTGCTAAAATATCACAAATGTTCTCAAAGAATGAACATTGCAAGAGAAATTAAGGTTATATTTATTCCTACACGGGTACCTTCTAGTATGGTTATTCTTCAGACAAGCTTTTTGAGAAAGTCTGCAGCCACCAGAGCTGCAGCTACATACAAGCTATTAGAAATTATTAAAGAACACAGCCCTAGTTCAGTGCAGTAAGACCACCATTTAACATCTACATATGGATAATCCTTTTGACAGGGTCACAAGGGTATATATACTGAAGTACCTCTTGCTCAAGCAAGCTAGGCCCAAACTCAAACAGAATAAAGCCTCATTTGCTGAGCTTACTTTCTGACACTGGCTTCCACTCTGACAACTTGTTGCTCTGTTCTCAAACTATGAAACAGCTTTGCTTTCACCTACCACAGTGTGAAATGCTTTGTCTGTACAGTAAGGAGCAGAAACAAGGTGAGTGCTCTGGGCATGGTCTGTAGTCGTGCACTCCCATTCAAGAGTGCATGGCTTACCATTTCTATTAATCTTGATATTGTCAAGTTTTCTGATTGCTGGAAAGTTTCGTACAGTAAGTGTAGTTGTTATGCTGGAGCCCCTTACAATTTACATTCAGTTGATGAGATCTACTGCATATCAGGGGTTAGAATAAAAATTCAAGTCCCCTTAGCTCATCGCAGCATGAATAGAGAATAAAACATTGTAAGAGAAAGTAATGCCAAGTATAGCAGATATATTCTGCAGTTTCTCCTTTTCTTGCAGGCTGTGCAGCATATTGAAAAGCTTGAGTCTTCTACTTCTGAAATAGATTCCTCCCTGTGCTTTTCATCTGGTCTGATTCAGCTGAAAGAATTAAGTTACAGCAGTTAACATTTTCTTTTAATCACATGCACAAGGGACAAACAAGACTGTTCATACAGTTTGCTTACTGTTGGAAAAGCAGTTGAGGTTGGTTTGTTGTAGCATTTTTTAAGACAAGCTAGAACTTCAGTATTTAGATAGAAGTTGCCACCTTTTACTTCCTTAGTGTTGCACATGGTCTAACATGGGAATAGATTATGAAATGAATGTTTGCAAGTTAGTCAAGCAAAGGACTGCTGGTTACTACAATATCAAATGATAGGGTCTGTTGTAGGAAATTAAAGGATCAATTTCCTTTCCTACATTTGTTTCCCTCCAGAATTGCAATGTGAAGCAAATCTTCTTTAACTCAGCAGCTGTTTCTTGTGATCCTGGCCACACAAGAAGACACAAAAAAGCCAGCTAAATGAGATAGCACATCTCTAAGCAACAGCTGTCAGCTGAGGACACTCTTAGCAGGTAGGACAGACTGCTTTCCAGTTCCATCAGTTAGGCAGAAAGGTAACCAGCAGGCTCTGTACTTTTAGAAGGCCTATCTAGTGCCAAGTCTCTTCTGTACTACTTAAGAGGAGCAGGAAGGCTGTGCAGGAAGAAACATGCATCTCTGGAAGGGGGAGGATGTGCTAAGATTGTATACAGCCCTGACTTCTGAAGAGTCCAAGAAGTCTTGTCATCACAGGGAGTGTCCGCTGTTCTATGTGAAAGACCTACCACTTTCCCAGTATCCCAATTCCTGCGTGACAAAGTGCACTGAGAGCATACATTGTTAGCTTGCATTCACAGAAAACTGGACTTAAGTCATGGCCTACGATCCATATGTAGTGGTTTCTCTGTTGCCATTCATACTACAGTATCCATTGTGAGAATGATGGAGGTGAAGTGTTTTAACTCATTATAATGAAGAAACATTTTTCCCTCTGCCCTCTCAGCAGGATGGCCTCCTGGCTCAAAGCTAAGACTGAAATCTGTTATTCCAGGAGGAGGTGAAAGGCTGATCTTCACTCACCTAGCTCTAGTAGTCTGCATGTGGATCATTCTTAGCAATATATACCTTCATTGTTCCTATAAACACTGAGTGGCAGGAGGAACACGCAATTCCAAAAGCTTTGTATTAAAATTCTTTGTAATCCCCTCATGGGTCATCAGACCTCTTTCATGAGTCCCAACAGAATAGTAGAAACAAGGACTAAGTCCAATATAAAATCACAGGAAAAATGGAAAATGCGTGATGCAGAGAAGGCTCACAAGCAACGTGATCAGATGAATATTCCTTACTGCTTTTCCATACTGCACTGTTCTGTCAGACAGCATTACCAAACACCAGGTGAACCTAGTGAATTGTTGTTAGGATCTCAGTAAAGTCAGTTTTCCCATTTTTAGTGTAAATTTTTTTTCTTCTTCTTAAGCTAATAGAAACCATAAACTTTTCTCTACAGACTTTGCCAGCCTAGGAAAAACAGCTGAATTAAAGCTAAACAATGGGACTCTGTTGTCATCTATAAATATTAGCAGGAGCAAAAACCCTAGGGAGGGTGAAGGGTTATTTAAGCTAAAGGGCAGTTTTGTTATGAGAGCAAGTGGCTATAAACTGGGAATAAATCTAGGTTAGAAATTAGAAGGCTGGAGAAGAGTTGTTGAACTAAACCTCATATCTGAGTAACTAGGAAAAAAACCCCAGCTATTTGAAATGTAGAACTCAAGTTTGAAAAGAATGCATCCTGTTTTCCCACATTCACAGATTAAGTAGGTTTAGTTCAGTCCTGTCATCATTTACAGTTTACTAACTTCTGGGCAAGCCAATATGCTGCCCTAAACTCAATATATGAACCAGTTATTTTATCTCTGCTGTTCTGAGAACTCAGGATATTCACAATGCATTCCCTGGCTACAGAGTCATAGTCATTGCAAGTCTAAAATATCAGAAACTACCTCTGGCCATTTCAATGCATGAGATGAGACACCTTCCAGGTGGAATGTAAAGACTCATATGGGGAGAAGAAATAGGGTGTTTTGCTAGTAACGAAAAAAACAGGAAAAACCAAGTTATCAGGGCAATCATACCTATGCACTGAGTGTAAAGCTTTATTCCATGGCGTTCTTCAGGCTTCAGCGACTGCTCTGGGTTTTGTCCTGTCAGCATTCCTCCTGGAATTCTCCACTATTCTTTGTGGTAGAAAGTTCCTAATGGCAGGGAAAAAGGGCATTGCTTTATCTTACCTACTTCTTCAATACTCACCTTAGCACTAAAGTTAATGTAACAGTGTTGTCTTGGATAGGTAATAGTACTATTAACCGAACATCATGGATGGGCTAAGCCTGAAAAAAAGTCACAATGGTTGACACAAAGTACCCTGGGAATATTTTGATATTTAGGGAAGAGGGTAGAGCAAGCATAGTTTGGGAATAGGATCTATACTGCATGACAGATTTCACCCTTTTGTTGTCTCTTATACTCCTTCCTTGCTTTGCACTTACTTCCTTTCTTCACCACAAAGCATTATAGCAAAAACCCTATTAGTCTTATAAAAGTTACTTGAGTTTTCACAACTTCTCCATACATTCTTCCCTCCTACAGCTGAAAGAAATCCCACAATATCACATTAATGAGGCTGTCAAATGAGGTATAATAGTTTATTATTTACTGCAAGAACCAGTCTTTGCTACAAGTGAAACAGCAGAGGCTGGACTCCTCAAAAAAAAAAATCAGAATTTAATTTTATTTTCTCCCTGTGGACGTCATTAAAGAGGTATCATCACCTGCTGTGCTAGGTTTCCAGGATGAGATCTCTGGTGCATATCAACTCACAGCTCTGATGAGTTCTGTATTGTTTAGGAAGTCATGGCAGGGTTTACCTTGTTTTCATTGCTCACAGTAGCCTTGAGCAGACCCTGTCCCTTCTGAATCTGAAAACTCAAAGTTCCTATCTAAAATGGGGGTTCAGGAAGAACTGGGAATTATAATATGGCGACTCAAAACAAAACCCACAAGCTTCCTGAAGGCAACTTAGTACTCAAGCAAAACTAGAGTTTGTTTAGTGCTGTCTTCTGCTCTATCAAAAACATGGCTAATATTAGAACATCTAACTTAAATCTTGATTTCTTAGTATAGTCAGGAGCATTCTCCATAGTTGATAGATATTAGTTTATAAACCCAAGTTCACAACAGGCTTGCGATTAGCACAGAAGCTTCATCACAGCTCATTCCCTAGTTGGGTAAAAAACATTTCTCACCTGAAACAGATTTAATCAGACAAAATAAACACTATACAAAAACTATATAGAAATACGGCCTTCCTTTCTCCTCCCCACCCTACACAACCTTTAATTCTGATCAGTGTAACCATCCACCATAACTGACAGTTGTTCCCACCCAGTAGAAGCATACTCCCTACCAGCCACATTCTGACTGCAGCTCACTGACAACAGACTCCACATCTCAGTAAGTGGGCTAAGAGAATTAATAAAAAATAGGCTGTTTGAGTAGAGGGGAAGGCAGAGTTTGCCTCCTTCCTTCTTCTTTTTGCTCTTTTAGATTTAGTATCTTTAATATCAATGAAATTAGCAGTTGTCTCTCCATTTAAATTTTTCAACCATACAGCTTGTCAGCAGTACATTCTTCGCAAATCAGACTTACTACCAGCTCACAGGACATCTTTAACATTGATTATTTCACATCTATGTATTTGCTTTGCAGCTTTCACAGAAGAAATACAACTGGTCGCAGTTTTATAACAAACTTTCAGTGCAACAGGAGTTGAAATTGGTGACATCAGTCACATGGGTACCAGATTCCAGAAACATTGCTACACTTCTTCCATACAGCTCCAGCAAGTGCTTTGACATCTTTCTGGAAGAAGGGATATTGAGAGAATCATTTATTCTGATACAATGGCTAAGTGATGACTCTGTGGAACAAAAAACTCCTTATAAAAACTTTTGGCAAAGATCTACTCTGTTCTCCGACAACTCATGTATGTACCATGTACACATCTGGAACAGTGCAACACAAATCAGATAGACAAGGATGCTGTCAAATTTACTTTGTTTCAGGTTGTTAATCAAGTTTCATCATACAAAAGGTCTTTTTTTTTTTACTTTGTCTCCATTTGGGAGATGTTTTTATAAACAAAAGTTTTTTGCATAATGTGGAAATTTTGTCTCTCAGCCAGCTCTGATTATGGTTCTCACACTAAATATATCATAAACATGTATTTTGGTAGGAGTAAAATTACTGTCTTCCATATATAAAAAAACAGAATCCTGCTGGTTTGAGCTGTCCCAGCTCCACCTTCAAATCATTGTCCTTACTGTTCAGCTGTAAGACTTTTTTTTCCATTGCTTCAGTTGCAGAAAAAAATCTAGGTATACTTGAATCATATGTACCACTTTCCTGCAGCTGTCCATCTGGAAAAAAAATACATACTTAAAGTATCCTGAAAAATTCAATATTTCAATCAGAAGTCTATAAGTATATACTAAGGATACCCAGACTTTTTTTTTTTTTTTTTTTTTTTTTTAAAGTACAGCCATGAGCAGAAGCAGTGACAGCAGGGGCACAACTGCTGATAGCTTATAGATCTGTGACAACCTTCATACTGCTCTGACCCAGCTTGTTACCACTAATACATATTCCCAACAGATGAACTGCTCCTCTAAGCCATAACAACCAGCTAGCTGTTTGATTGCCATATCTTTTATGCAGGCCAACCAAAAATAGTATGAGCTCTACATATAAAGCATTTGTCTGTACATATCCTTTCCTGCATTGTATGACAGGAGTACAGCTCTCAGATCATCATGGCATGCTGAGGAAGAAAGGAGATTTTCCATACTCCATCATGGAAAAGGTGTTGGGTAGGAGCCTTTCCCAGTGCGTTTGCAACCCTTGCTGTTTAATTCTAGCCACATAAAGAACTACTGCAATAGTTCATATTTGGAGGGCACAGGAAAGCAGGAGACTAAACAAAGAGGCAATTCTAGCTGAACTGGTTTTTCCAGAGCTGCTATTACTGTCCCTGGCTTGCTGACTTCCTCTTGTAGAAGCAAAAAGACGACAAACTAATGCTAACATTTTGGAGTAACTGCATACAAGACCACCTGTAATATCTTTCAGTGATAGGGAAGACATTAGCTCCTTTCTTCACTCTTCTGAACTTTTTACAACAGTGCAGGCAAACCTTGCATTTCATACAGGGTAACTTTAGCACCATTTCAAGAACACTACTGCAGGCTAGAGTTTCTGCTAAATACCTATACCTTATTTCTGTTGTAATGTGTGAGTTCTTGACTATTTAGAGTCAATGGTCCCCAATGTGAACTCTACAAAGGAGAATTTGCCCACAGTCAAGGATATTTCTATTAGTAGACTCTTGTTGGTAACTGTTGTTGCAGACTTTTGCTCTCATAATCACAGAAGATATAGGAACTAGGCTATTTGGGATAATGTCACCACATCAGAGAAGTCCTTCTGACATTTAATCAGTTCTGCCTTAGATAGTCCCTTCGCATATTGATACAAATCTCATTTATCCTGAAAGGCTCATAAATGAGTGCAGTCTCTGGAACTTCTAGGGAGATGTTGCTGAAGAGGGCTAGTTAGCAGTGTACTCTCCACTTGCTTGAAAGCAATCTTAAGAGAAGTTTGCAAATGTTAAGCTATGGAAAGGTAAACAGGACAGGTTTTTGTTTACAACAACCAGCAAATCTCACTGGAGCTTTCAAGACTTAATATCTATCTTGGAGCTTTTAAAACTTAACATCTCTTGCAGTAGGCTGTATATGGGCTATTGAGACTGAGATAAAGAGACCAGTTCCATTTTACACATTAAAAGGCTCAAAAATAAGTGTTTACAGTACAGTAGCACACACAGGATTGAATATAACGAGACCTCTCTGAACTGGCAGTTTCACCTGTTCTGTGACACATGCTTTGTGAACACAGTACACTGCAACCCATGTAAGCCTGTAGTGCTAAAAACAAGCTCTTGCAGATCACAATTACAACTCTTTTTCTCTCCCCTCCCCATCCCAACCTGAGAAACTTCAAGGTCAATACTCAGTAATGATGATTTCAGAATGAATTTCATAATTGAAAAGCCAAATCAACTGCTCGCTGCAAGGTACCACAATTTCTTCTTTTCCTTCCCACAACTTAGACATTAAAGTAATATTTGTTCACCACACCCTTCTGACCATTTCCTAAGATAAGTCACAGAAGCTTTCCCATAAACTAGCCAGGTTTTGCACCCAAAACAAGATTTAGCATCAGTATTTCCAGTAACCCCTAATAGCACATAGTAGCAACAGGTTGCCTTTTATTCTGATTACTTGCAGATCATTTGTCTGTGGTTCTCTTTACTAGGTTCTATGCTACTTTGGCCTCCTCACTGTTTCATACACCTGCTTCTTAAAGGACTGAGCTCTCCAGTGACTGTGGGGGCACAAGTTTAATCGAGCAAAAGTCTAACGTTTGTGTCAGATCCTACACAAATCAATAGCAACTTTGCTTGATGCCAATACTGAGGCACCAGAAATTCTTGGAGATGCGGAGGAGGAAACTCTTTTGGATTACCTCAAAGCTAGAATGACAAGCTGTAGAATCCTATTGCTTGTGCTGCAGTCAGCTTTTTCTTGAGGACTACTTCACATCTTGCTTAGACTGACAGTAAAAAGGCAAAGGTATGGCATTCTAGTGCTTCTTTTCTGCTGTAGCAGTGAGCCCTCACACAAGAGTCAGATTTCCGTCAGTAGCTTAGCTGTCTAGCAGGGCCCGGTTGGTTTTCTTCAGATGCAGGGCGTCTTGTGAAGGCTCTAAGCTGTTCCCTCGATAACGCTGGTCTGGCCTCTGATAACCAGGAAAACAAATAAGTGGCACCAGCAGCATTTCTGTTTCTCATTTAGGCACCTTTTCCCAAGGCATAGCGTTTTGAGAAGCTACACCTACCCTCTCACTGAAAGCAATATTCTAATGTTTGGTTAGCTCTGCAGGAGCTATCAACAGTCAGTAGTGCAGGTATGCACATAAACAGGGCAGGGAAGATAAGCAAGGCAGTTCATTTACTCTGTATCCAGTTTATCCGTTGTATGAAGACTAAGTCTAAGATTTTCACCACAAAAATCTCTAGGCCAATGCAGCCAAAACAATGGGATTAAGTAGCCAAACTGCTTCTCACATCTCTCTCTCTATAGGAAGAGTTTTTGTTTGATTACTTTAGAGGCTTTGAGCTTTTGTTCTTTCTACCTTTCCCAGTTAGGTCTCCTATGAAACCACCATGTAGATCTTAGGTTTTAAAAGCAGTGGTTTACCTTGCCGTCCTACAAGGTACCTTGTATATATCTTGCCCTTCTCTTCTCTGGTACCTGAGGACCTTCTCCACATGTTTCCTCTCCTTATAGGGCTGCTCTTTCAGGAACTTGGTCATGTCTTTTAGGACCATATAATAAAGTTTAAAGCAATTTGACTAAAGAGAAAGGACACCAGGCAGCCCACATTCATATTTGCTGCTGATAAACTAGTCAGTAGAAGAGTTGGATTTTTCCATCTGAGTTATAGGTGTTTAATGTCCTTGCCTCCTCCCCGGTTACTAGTCCATACTAGAGATGCACATGCTTGTTAACTCACTCCAAACAGAGTCCCTAAGGTCAAACTCCTTTCTGTGGGTGCCTGCATGTGAGGTGGCACAAGCAGTCCCCACAGTGGTTCTTAGAGTTCATTCTAAAAAGACAGAAGAAAAAACAGACATTCACAGAGACAGTATAGCTACTCCAAGAATCCAGTTGCACCTTTGACAACAGCTTGCTATTCAGTCCTCCAAAAGACCAAAGTATTCCAGAGCTCAACAAAAACTAGGAATCAGGAACAGCTTTAGTCATGGATATCACATGTATTATATAAAATGCCTCTTACAAGGTTGTTGAGCAAGAGCTGTAGTCTTGCAGAATTCTCACATAGACATTTGGAGTACTGCACCATAAATAGCTTAATATCCTTAATAACTGATATCTGCAGCAGAGCACTAGGGCTTCTGGGTAGAATCACAGAATTGCTTCGGTTGGAAAAGACCTTTAAAATCATCAAGTCCAACCATAGAAAGAAAGGTATCAAAGAATAATCAAAATCATACTAATGCTAAGACCTCCAAGCACCAGAGAAGCTAGCACAGTGAGAAGCAGAGTTTGCTTTCTTAAGGAACAGTAAGACAAATAGTTCTTTACAAGCCTCAGAAGACAACCAGTACTTCCAAAGAGATAAAGCAGTGAAAGATAAACAACTAACCACAGACAGACACCACTGGCATACAGCACTGCACTGTTCCCAAGAACTTCACTATCAGGAAGGAAACTCTGGTATATGTGAGACTCTGCTTTAACCAAGTCAAAAGTTGCATTAGCCAGAAACTTCAAGAACATAGTTACAGCCTTGAGAAAATAGGAGTCTTCTTACCACAGGTGGTATTAATACTCATCAGAAGAGCTGCAGACCTGAGTGGCAGTCACTGCTGGCCTATAGAAACCCCAAGTAGCTAATTATCATTACAGTTCTCTGGACCTAGGAATTTTGAATCACCTGTCATGCCCCCAGGTACCCTCTCTGGGTATTCAGGACTCTTTTCCAGATCACCAGTAGTAACCCAGTGGTGGGTTTCCTTGCTCTCATGGTCCAAAACATCCGAAGTAGCTAGGGGCTACTGCCAAGTAGCATGCAGAGGGCAACCTGGAGGCTGGACTGTAAGCCTTGATATCTCAGAAAGAGTGCAAACATGCAATATGGAGAAGGTACTGGAGAGGAAATGCTGGAGGCCCACAAGGGAAAATGTGGAGTAGAGAAGGATCAGTCTTTTACTGAGGAAAGAGAGCCCTTCTCTTAATGGTATCAAGAGTAGGTGCTGGGAACAGAAATGAACTCAGTGATGTGATCGGCCTAACAGTGGTATCCAGGCAAATAGGCCTTAACAGAGTGGCACTACTGACTCTCTCTATTAACATTTTGTAATAGTGGTACGCTGAGCATCTGGTAAGTTCTGTTCAAGAGACCTTTTGTTGAAATTTATCCATTCAGGGAAAAACAAACTTCTTCCTGAAAACGTTTGTTCAAATATGAAACTTCATGGAGTTACCAGTGAACACATAAATAACACATTTTGAAATGTGCAAGAAAAAGCAACATTTAATTGCACAATTCCAGTTGTGAACAAGAAATTACATAAATTCCCAAGGCTCCTATTCCTGTGGCATGTCCTGAAAAACACAACATCAGTGTATTGAGAATATTCTTGTTTTCTTTCAGAATTTAGAAGGCTTTTAGAAGTGGCTAAAGAGACTGCCAGGAATACGACATACTTAATGTCACTTTCCCAGTGACATTAATGGAAGTTGTGTCCATTCATAACATGTTTAACATTTATTACAAAAAAAAAAAAAACCAATGAATAAAAAGCTTGGGGGTTTTCATTGCTGCTGAGCCTGGCTGCAGAAAGGCTCTCTTACTGCATTTAGTTCATCCACTGAGGGTGGCCACTACACCACCTGTGCTGGAGTCGGAGACTTTCTTTGCTGAGAGTAGAGATGAGAAATCTCAACTTCTTCCTGAGGATGTACATGGTCCATCAAGCAGTGATGGAGATGAGTTTTATTTCACGTTCCTGGTACGGCAACGAAGACGACATTAAACCTAGCATATTTTAACTGTCCTTTTGAAAAGAATGGTGTTTTGAACACAGGACTATGGGACCTGCTGACTGAAAGAGAAGCTGGATTTTTATGTTGCTACTGTCTGTTTGGTTTTCAATGGTAAAGCAAGCAGTATGAAGGACCACATATTTGTGCTAGTAAATAAGGTTTTCAAATGTAATTCTGATGAGCAGAGGAGTTCAACACAAGAAAAACTCTAGCCTCTTCATTTGGCTTAGCAGAGGTACCTGGACATAGATAAGATTTCTTTTTTGTTTTATTTGTGATACAAATAACCTGTGGAGATGCCCTCAGCCTGCAAAATTTTCATCCAAATTCCATTTTAATCCAGCAATTTAGAATTGCCATATTGCATTTGGAGTAATTTCTGATTTTAAACTGAACATCAAGTGTTCATTTTAAACTCCAAAATTTAACTGAAAAATTGGCCCTGACTAGCAGGATAACATCTGAGTCTTGCTTCCTGAGGAGTTCAACAACTTCTGTGAGCTCTACTGTCTCCAAGAAATTCATAGATGTCACAGGCTAGGTACCCTAATGCAGCAGGTTTTAAGTCTCTGTATGAGTGTTTGACATGGGTTTCTTTGATGATGAGGGTATACAAAATGACTTGGACATCTGGGGTTGAAGCATGTCTAATTCTTCAGTTACAAAGGTGAGATCGATTTCTTGGTCAATTTTGGTATCTGTGAGATACACCTTAAAGCAAAAGAAATGTCAGCATCAAGAGCAGGTCAACTTTGCTAAAATATGTAGACTTTTTCCTCTAAACGTTTTATCTGTAGGACTATCGACTTCTACATTTTTTTTTTTCTAAGTTGCCTTCTCTGCTTCTTAGAAAATTTGCCCAATTTAAAGACATTATTGTGTTTCCCTAAAAATAGTGACAGGCAAGTTGTAGTACCCAGTATTTGATTGCGGACACATGGTTAGTAATGAGATTTTAATTAGATTTTGATACTTAAGCCTGGTGTGAGAAGGGCCAGTCTCTTAATCGTGTTAGACTTTGAAGAGATTACAGGAGTGACTTTTTCCTCCTTACAGACTCTACACTAAGAGCTGCCTCTCTTTAACTAGATTGCGACACTAAATGTAACTTGATAAATGTTGGCACATATCTGTATTAGCTATAAAATCACACACACAAATTTACTCATTTTGCAACCCCACAGCACTGAATTGCAATATGAAAAAGGGCACCCCACACATACTCCTACTGCAATAAACTCTTGGCATAATCACAAATGTCCAATTAAACAAGCACTGTGAATTCTAACAGGATTTGTTCTGCTTTTTTTTTTTTTTTTTTTTATTCAGACTTCACTGACAGAGGTGGATTAACATGGAAATAAAACTGCCTCTAACTTCAGTCTCCCAGTAGTTTTCTCTGATTGCTACTTCTGCGTAGGTCCGAAATCATAGGAAAGAGCATCTCTGTCACTTCTACTGTCCTTTTTGTTCTAACTTCATGCAAAATGAGTTTCAGGAAAATGAACACCAGTCCTGGTATTAGAGGAAAGCTAAAGGGGAGGGAAGTGCAGGGATGTAAATCCATCACCTTAGAGGGCATGTGGTCTAAAACTTATGACTTGGCATTCTTATCTCACATACCTATCCTTCCTCCACCTCTTCTCCAACAAGTACTAGTCTTTACGGCCACAAGACACATTTCAAGTAACTAAATTTGTCTTACACAGTTTTCAACAGCAATAGTGTTTATTTATGTACCTTAAAAATTGACATGTGCTTTAGATCAGAGGCTGTACTTTGAATTAATCTCCCTGAGTTTGCATATAAGTTTACATCCATGGGGGTCAAGGAGCCTTCAGAGTGAAATATCTGTAACTGTTACAGAAAGAATAACCTCCTTTCTCCAAAGCCGCCATTCTAGGCTGCCATTGTACCCAAGGTCCCGTCTACACAGGAAGCCAGAAGGAGTTCTGTGCATGAGACGGCAGCAGATGCAAACATCAGAATTGGATTTAGCCATATTAGGATGTAGCCATACTGACTTTCAAGACAATGTTATGTACTCTCAGTATGCATTCTTAAGATTTGTGGGCTGATTGTACAAATGCTGAGGTAAAACACTTCTGTTTTACTCAGTGATGTGTTTTTTATAGCAGTTTCCGTTAATTACTGATATAACAGCTAGCAGAAAGAAAAAAGTAGATGAAGTGAGTATTCTGTCCCCAAACAGAAGGAGTAAATCATGCCTGTTTAAAGGAGTTGTTTTTAAAATATGAGAAAAAAAAAATTGTAGAAGCCATGCACCACTCTGGGAACAATATAACTGCTAAACTTTGCTCACAGCAGAATCTTACACAGCTTTAGCTTTAGCATGTGAAAAACAGGGCGTGGGAGTTAAACTGAATCCACCTGAGAGACTGGAGAGTCTGAATCCACCTGAAAGGCTGGAATAAAGCTCGTCTGCTTTTTATTTTCAGTATATTCGTTTTAGTTGGCTGGCCTGGCTGACCACTTCAATAAGCTCTTTTTAGGTGAGAAATATCTCCATAAATGCAAGTTGTTGAAAATGGTAATGAATGGAGCCCAACCAAACACACTTTTATGAAAAACAGAGCTGAAACCATTCTGACAAGACAAGAGTTGTGCTAGTTTAAAGTCCATAAATGATAAACAGGGCCATGCTTCACCCCTAGCACAGCTGGCCTCTGAGGAAGCTAATTGTACTTGTCCTTGAAAGAGAAAAGAGCAGATAAGCCACAAAGAGTTATATTGTGGGAACAGCTTGTATGGACTCTGGTAAAGGACATGAAAGGAGCCAACTAAAAATACATTCAGCCATGATTGTAGCCAGCTTATTTTGATGGGGACCATTTACATATTCCATTTAGATCTTTAATGTTTCTGTGGTGAATGTCTGTCTTTTTTTTTAAAGCCTCAGCAATTGATTCCTAATTAACTGGGTTTTTTTAATCTAATAGAAAGCAAATCAAGGTATTTAATCATAGCTGTAAATTTAAAAGCAGAATGAAAGAATTGTTACACTTATGAAATTGTTTCAGATGTATAACAAGAAAATCCTATGTATTTGGCTATATAAAGCAGGCGAGTTTGGCAAAGTACTGCATTCACATGACTTGCTGCCTTGTTACCTATATTAAGTCTTGAATTCAGAATTTATATCTCTCAATTTTAAGATGTAATTCTTATAATCTTTACTGTTGCTTGCAGATTGAGAGTGGGTCTTCTGTAGAAGTAGTAACTGCCTGACATTTGAAACACTCAACCAAAAATGAACTCACACAAACAGATTATGAGAAACTAAGAAGCAATAAACAAGATCGGTTCATAAGCTTCTTGACTTTGGGTTATTTTTTTTTTTCTGTTTCTACAGACTATTTTTTCATTCACATGCTCTGCTGACTGCTGGTTTTGCCTCTTGTTGACACACAGCGCAAAGGCCTTCAGTTGTCAGAGAGAGACCACACGTCTTTAGCTTGACAACATCATATACAACATCATACACAACTACTCAATGTAAGTCACGGTCTGTACCACACAGACACTCTTGTATTAAGTTGCATGGAACTTAAGAGAGACAACATGAGAGAGGCTCACCTGAGCTCTTATGTTTTAGTTTGCTGAAGAGAAGAGCTTTTCAAAGGTATCACTTTTTGAAACTTAAATATCTGGGTCAGGTTGGAAAGAAGAACTTACCTTCACTCAGATTCACTGCCCTGACCTCCTGCAGAAGTGCCAAGGACAGGCCAACCCCATCTTACAAAAATATGAAGCTGGTGTTTCTCTTGAATCCTCCCAAAAAGAGGTGTATGCAGTGCATTCCCTACACTATGACAGCTATGGTTCAAATCCCTCCAATACTTTACTGTATTTGAACCTTGGAGATTGCTTTTTGTCTGGAGGTGTACACACAATATTGTGTCCTCCTGGCAATGGTATTTTATTGGCAAGGGAAGAAACTACATCAAGATGACATCTCCCAGCTTAGAGCTGGCAGTCAAAATATGTGGTGAATTGTCTACTTTGGTTCTTAAAAAGCATCATTTTATGAGGACTGACTTTGCCAGACATTTAACTTTTATCTCACATCCAATGCTGCAGTTTAAATAGGCATACCTTGTCACTGCTGCCAAAAGGCATGGTCCCATCCCATTGCTACATGGCTGTATGACTGCTTGTGCCAGCACAAAATGGGCAGAGGCAGAAGACACAAGAAGAAGCAGGAGAGGGCAGGCAGGACTGCCTCCAGAATCAGTAGCAAGCTACAGCAATTCAAAACCTTTCATGAAATTCCCTAGATTTGAGCTGAGAGGAATGTTGAGCAAGAATTACATGGTTATATGCATATCTGACAGCAGAAACAGACACCTCCTGGGTTGGGTGAAAGGAAACAGATTAATAGTATCCAAGCATTGGATATTCATGCATCAAAATGGTAGCTTGCTGCTTTCATCTCCCTGTTGAAACTAACCCAGAATATCCTGTCATAGATCCTGACTGCCTTCACCCAGAATATTAGGTGCCCAGCTGGTATTTTCTTCTTTTAGCAATTCTGTAAGAACACTTTCTTTGATAAGATAAATCAATTTTTGTTCTACTTATTTAACAATGGATGAGATTTATGCAGCATACAGTCCCATCTTCTCCCTCTTAACATTTCTTTTAATGGCATAGAATCACTGGCCTACTTGCATGACACAGACCTCTAAAAGGTTGAGACCTCTGCCTGAGGTCTCTAACTTTTGTTATTAACCCCTTAGCAATGCCATCTCTGTGGGCCATGGAGACATCCTACTGCATTTCTGTTTCACTAGTAACATCTGTACTATTGACATTGCCAGGGAATAGCAGAAATCATTGCAAGCTGGAGAGCCTCAGACCTCATGGTGTCAAGTACTGACAGCTATCTTGGGAATCCCACAAGATAGTGCAGAGAAGTGAAAGAGAACCTCAGACAAAGCCCTGTGCAGAGATAAAATAGGGACACCTCCCATTGCCACTCAACACTAGCCAGGTACCCATTTACTTTTGAAATTGTCCTGTTTGCTCAGCCTTTCACTCATTTCTCAGCTCAGATTTAGCCCATCACACATCGTAAGCGCAGTGGCTGGCTGGCACTTCTTGAAGCACTAGGACAGGCTTGCTTCAGGAACTGACAAAAGAAATGAATATCAGGCCTGCCAGGAATAAGCAGGATCTGCCCGGCTGGCAGGCGGCTTTCCCAGCTAGAGGACGAGACATGCCCTTATGACACTTTTCCCAACAGCAAGCGGCCTGCTTGCATTATTTTAAGAGTGGAGAGATAATTTTGGACAGAAGTTGCCAACCTTAGACTCCATTTTAGTTGATTGTCCACTAGCAGGGTGCATTCTGCTTGAAGAGCTGCCTGAGCTTGGAATATAGAGCGTGAGTATGACGGGATATTTTCTTCAAAATCCCATCACCTGCTGGACTGCGCTGTAGTTCTGACGGCTGCTGTCTGATGTGGCAAATCCAGAGCGATGGCATACCTCTCCCCAGGGAAAAGCAGCACTTTGTATTGGCAGCATCTGCCTACAGACCTGGGCCAGTGACTATACGGGGGGATAATTACTCCAGAACAGAACAAGCACTTCTGACCTCCAGAGCACAGCATGAGGCAGTTTTCCCCTTCCCAAGGGAACTACTGAAGAAGCAAACATTATTATGGATGACGCAGATGAGAAAATGAGAAATGGGGACAGGGGAGGAGGACGTATTGTTTAAATGGAATTTTTTTAATTTATCACGTTTCATTTCCTATCAGCGCATCTAGAATTCAAAGAAGTACTGTTTAGATGAATAGCATGAAAAATGACCGCTCAACATTAATTTCCAAATAATCTGGGTAACTGCTGTGGCATTTCTTCAGGCCTGGGGAACCACCAAAGGAGGCAGCCTGGTGCCCTCTGGTGGGCTTTCCTGGCTAAGGCAAAACGTGTCTCAGACCATTTCCGTGCTATGAAAACCAGGGGAGCAACACGCTGCTCCTCACAGAAAGTAAAACAGCTCTCTGATTGCAGGTTTTTTTGATTGCGAGTTTTTTGGAGGTGAAAGATAAAGCAAACTGACATCTTTGTGCTACCGTTGGATTCTTTTAATCACTGATTATTAAAACTATACCATAGAGGTTTTAAGTGTAATTCTCTATACTTGTATTCAAAGAGCTTAAATCAACTTCGTCATGTTGCATTTTAATTGCAATGTTCTCATCTCCTTACCAAAAAAAGGTTTTCGCATAGGGACAGGAATGGAAGATGACCATTCAGTTACCTTCACAGAAGCTGACTCAACTAGAAATTACCTTTTTCATCGATGTTTTTCTTACACAGCCTTTTCCATGCTACTTCTGGTTTTCACTGACATGCACCCTTGGACTCTGCACTTCAGCGTAAGCTAAGTCTCAGAGGAACTTATTTTGAACCTTGTATGTATAGAGATGTCTTACATAATTGGAGCCTATTAAATCCTTAGGGTCCACACAATGCTGATTTAGGCTTTTAGTCCACATTGCATAGAATCATCTCTGAAAACCTAATCTGATGTATCTGTAAGGATATCCACTTGGTTGGTTTGATGTTAAAAACACAATAAAGCCCCAGACAGGTTACTTGGGTGAGGTAATAGATAGCACTGAAATGCTTTTGTGAGGTGGAGTTATGTCATCCAAATGCATGAAATTTCATAAGGAATAAGGGTATATATTTCTCAGCATGTTTATATTAGAAGTTTACATTTGGTAAAAGAAAGTTACTATCTCATAGTTAGACCTACAAAAGTCTGAGGAGTAAAAAAGTTTTCATAAATTTTTTTTAATTACTCCTATAAAAGAATGCTTGCAAATAGGTCTTAACTACCATGATTGCTGTACACTAGCATACTACTAACTCAGTCCTCTGAAGATGTAAAAATGATCTATTTACAAATAGCACACTATTTACAAATAAGCAAGCTTTATTCCTTCCATTGGTTTTAAAATGTGACTGAAATGAATTTTGGTGTTCACCACCCAAAAAAGCAGACTGTGGTTAAAAAAAATAAAAAATATCCAGTAGAGAGCACACCCTAGAGTTGTTCCCTGGCTGTTGTCTTGCAGGGATCTTGCACACAATCCTGCTGCCATCCTATTTCGCAGAGAGAACAAACGTAGGCTTTAACTATAAAACTCTTATAAAAACATTTTTTATTACGTTATTCTTATTCAAGATAAAAGCCTGGATAGTTTCTCAGATTTCTGTCTCACAAACTGGTCCTGCTGGTATCAGTGAAACAACCAGGAGTACTATCACAACAGGGTTGACAAAACGAGTATACCAACTAGCAAGAGCACATGGGGTCAGAGAAATGTGTCGGTCCCCACCTTTCTTCCCATACTACTAATGCATCGTTAGCTCACACATGTCCCTTGTATGGAATTACCGCTTTCCCAGGCAGCCCGGAATCTTGAGCAGGTACCAGCCTGCATGTGTTTCATAGTCTACAGGTGGGGAGTTCTACCTGGCTATTACATACGGTAGTAACTCCAGACCTGGGAGCCTTTACTCACTCAGGCATGCCACCAGGCTGCTTTAAAGACTAAGCTGGCACCTCCACCATGCCAGTACCTGTGCCATTTGGGCAAGCACCAACATGCCCCCAGCACCTTCCCCTCACACAGTGGATCCACAGGTGCTGATGCAGTGAAGTCAGATCACAGCAATGCTGCGCAGGGAAGGACAGATGGGTTTTCCTAGGTAATTCACCATAGCACACAGAACAGAGAATAGGTTCAAAGTGTATGCAACATTTTATTGAAAAAATACGAATGTTCTGTACATAAAGTACAACTCAATGGGTTTGACAGATCTCCAGAGACTTATTGGCTAATATAGGTCTTCTTTTCTTCTTTTTCCTCTAAGGGCATAAAGCATACAATGAAGCAGCAGGTCCCCTGTACTTGTGCAAGTGCAATCCCCTCGCTGTGCGTGCAGCATAGCACCTGGGTCTACACACGGGACTCCAACATGCTCAATGTACTTTGATGGATGGTCTGCAAGAAATTTAAAGCATGGAAGAACTGCACAGGACTGGTCCTTCAATTCACTGATGATTCAAAATTTATTGTGAGATCTCTATTATCCTAAACAGTCTGCAGCTGCATATCCAATATTTCTGACAAATAAATACAAAAATAAATAGGGATCTGGCCTCACAGAACCTCAAGTCTCAGAAGCAAC